>VZTD01004420.1:523161-553026 GCA_013397725.1 Rhagologus leucostigma
GGGGAGCGCCGCGCGGCCACCGCGGGCACGGGGCATCCGCGGAGGCGCCGCCGGCCCGGCCCGCTCCCCGCGCTCAGAGCCAGGCCTGGCCCTGCTTTTGGAGCCCGGCGCGGTCGCTCCGGCGCAGGGTTTCAGGGATGTGTTTGTATCACCCGGAGCGGGTAGGAGCGTGTGTGATTTCCATCCGCGGTGGTCTCAGCGCCGGTGTCTCTCTGGCTCCTGGACAGTACAGCCCCAGCCCTCGTAATGGGCGTGAAAAGAGCAGGGCGAAAGTGAAAAATACCTCGCCCATCTCTTCGTCCAAATCTCTCTGTGATTTTATGGGCAGTTTTTGGTGTCCTGACTGGTTTTTAGATGCATTCACTTTATTGCAAGGCCTGAAGGTGCCTGGGAGCAGAGCACTGCTTTGTACCCGTGGGCCTGCAAGGCAGAGCTGCCTCCGGAGTCTGCTGGAAGGATGCTGTGCACTGGGATAGAGTAGGCTCCTATACGTGATTTGGTGCTACCAAAAATGGCAAACGAGAGGGAATCCAACCGCGGTGCTTTCAAAGCAAGGCTTAGTTCGCATTTCGTGGTGCCCGCCTTAAGCGTGGTGTGCTGGCGTCGAAACGCAGTGCTGCTTCACCTGCGTGGCTAAGAGGCCAGACTGCTGTAGGCACCCCTTGGTCCATTTTGCAAACCAGGACCGACTCTTTGCAGCCTCTTACAGGTTCATTTTGGCCTTAAACTAAATGAGGGAGGGGGAGGGAAGGTACTATCCCCTCCCAGCCTAGAAACCAATGACCCTTTTTCAATATAGGACCAACTCAACAATGAATATGATTCATATTTACTGTCTTCCTTCAGCACAGCTGAATTGCTGAAGTAGAGTTGTTGCTCTTCAGAGTCATGGAATCATCAAGGCTGGAAGAGTCTTTTGAGATCATCCAGTCCAACTGTCAACCCAGCATTACTTTATCCCCTAAATCACTAAACTTTATCACTTGGTGTCAGATCCAGATGCCTTTTAAGCACCTCCAGGGATGGTAACTCCACCGCCTCCATGGGCAGCCCCTTCCAATGCTTGATGCCCCCATACAGTGAATTTTTTTTTTTCTAACATCCAATTTAAAAATCCTCTGTCTCAGCTTTAGGCCACTTACTCTCATTTTCTCACTACAGGCATGGTAGAAGAGACCGGCCCCCTCCTGTCAGGGAGTTGTAGAGAGTGATGAGGTCTCCCCAGAGCCTCCTCAAGACTAAACAACACCAGCTCCCTCAGCCATTCCCTGTAAGACATGTTTTCTAGACTCTTCACAAGCCTTGTTGCCCTTCTCTGGATACACCTCAGCACCTCAATGTCCTTTTTAAAGTGAGGGGTTCAAAACTGAATGCCAAATACAGGACATGGCCTGCCTCTCCCCTCTTATCCTCTCTGTTTCATCACCATGACATTTTGCCTTTTTACCTACATGGTTACCACTGGCTTTCCCCAAGAGCTGGGTTATTGTTCTCTGTCTTATGGCAAGTTGAAGGTTTTTGAGATTCTTTATATCAAATACAGAAACTTGAGGTGGAAAGGATTTGTTAGGTCATCTACTCTGCTCTCCTGATGGTAGAGGATTTACAGCACTTGTATGATATATCTTTCCTTTTAAATGCCTCAGGTAATGGGACTTGCACCTCTTTCTTTTGGAATCTGTTTCACAATCCAGAAAGTCCCATGGTGAGGAAGATACTTGGCCTATATTTTCATTTGTCCAGTTTCACCCAGTTACTTCTGGTTACATCCATGTTGTGTACTCCCCTAAACAGTTTTTCTCCTCGATGGCTGTTTGTGTTTTATGCACAGGTGTCACTTATTTTCCTAGCCATTACCATCCTTTCTTTTTATCTCCTTTCATTAATCAGTCCCTGCAGCCACTTTATCACTTATATTGTTGGTCTTCTTTGATACCCATTCAATTGGTCATCATTTCCTCAGCCCACGGATACCCTTATTTAGGGCCTGATCCTTTGTGAATGCAGCCAAAATCCCATCACAGTTTCATTTGTCTCCAAGCTGCTTCAAAGGCTTGTACAGAATCTGTCACCTGCCGTGGCTCTGAATCAGATCTGGTCCTGTGTGTCCTCAGTGTTCCCTCTTGCAGTGCCGTTGCAATCTGTTTTTCTCCACAGACATTCTGGTGAAGCTGTGTGTCCCAAGTTTCATTTTTCTGCCTGGAGTTTCAACATCTGTTCCTTCTGAGATCACTGATAGCTGCTTTTCCTCGCACTTTGATTAATGGCCCTTACAAATACAGGCCTTGATCCATCCCCTCAAACCTCTCAACTAGTATGGATGGTTGTAAGTATCTGTCCGAGACCACAACCTGTTTTAGAGCTATTATCTTCCAGCTCATTCTGTTTGTTTTTTCCAATACTTCACTAAATGTGAGTGCAAAGGATGGAAACTAGAAAAGGTAAGGAAAGAAATGGTGAATGTGTAGAGAAGGCCATAGACATGATTGCAGTGCCTCTTCAGCCACAAGTCAATCCCACTGAAGCTGCTGTAAGAAAGCTGGGAAGGAAATGTGGCTGGACAAAACACACCCCACCCCACCCTATGGTGTGCCCTTGCCAACAGAAGCAGCTATGCCTCAACCATGCTGGCTAGGTGCTACACACCGTGACTGGAGAACACCTTTGAACCCTTTGAACAAGGAGGGCCAAACTCTGTGTCATGTGTTAGCTTTTCTGCTTGGTTCTGCCCTTGTTTCTCTGCCCTGGTTTCTTGCAGTTCCTCTCATTAGTTCTATCTCTTGAGACCTCAGACTTTAAGGTCCTGCCTGCTGCTCTGGGCAGGAGAAGAAAAATGCTACCAAATCTCCTGGTGTGCAGGGTGGTCCATGGTTGCAGGACAGTTGTTCTGGAAAAGTAAGGAGGAAGCTTGTCCAGCTGTCAGCTCCCCTTTAGATCTGTGCCACGTGGAGATTGCACAGAGCAGAAAGAAGTCCATTAGCTCCTATTTAACCTTGAACAGGCTCCCAGTGAGTTTCTTTCCCTCTCACCCAGAGACTACTGCTTAGCTTATCTCCAGGGAGGACCCATTAGTTAAAAGCAGGATTTATGATCTGGCAGAACCACCTGTCATCAACACTCCAGCCAGAATTCCCCTAACTTTTTGTTCGGATAGATGTCAGCAGCACTAATACAGGCAAAAGGTACTATGGCCCATGAAGTGAGGCCAAGATCCTGCTTCGGGCTCTCCCAGAAAGGGAAGGTGGGTGGTGTGTTGGGGGACAGCAGCAGGATGAGAAAACCAACAGACTGAAGTATGTTTTTCTCACAGTGGTCTGAAAAATCTGGCTTTAGGTTGTATTTGTATTGTATTTTCTAGCCTAAAGTTTATCCTTGAAAACGGCAAACCCTGAAGTAATGGAGACAAACCACCCTTTCATTGGGACTTATAATATTCTGTCCACAGCAGTGCATCTGCCCAGCAGCTTCCACTGATTCTCTGCCACCTGGGCCTCTTTCACAGCCATAGGACTCCCAGTGTCTTCCTATTTGCACTTGCTCAGCATCTAGGCTAGGGGCTTTTTCATATGTCCCAGAAGGAAGTTGAAGCCTTTTTCCCAAAGGAGTTAGACATTTGGGTACCTACATCCAGCTGAAACCCAAGGTTTTCATTCCTCGTGTACTGTTGTTCTGGTTTCAGCAGTGTACCGCAACACCTCAGATGTTTGCAACAATCATTGACTTTTATTAAGGAGACTTTGTTCGTAGTAGTATTTTTCCTTTCCTCTTTTTATTTTCAAACCAGTCATTACTTCCCAGTGCCCAGTTATCATTAACTCATTCTACTGCTTCTCCTCTGTTATCTTTTCCTTTCCTTTATCTTTCCCCAGCACAACTTAACTGACTCATTTAGTGCTCACTTATTTGCCTCATTTGTATTATTAGTTTTATTTTTGTCTTCCAGTGTTTAAGCAGATTCAAATGTGACTTGATGGGTCTGCTGACATTACTGGGCCTCAACAGAGATGACTCTTCCAGACTGAGGGACAGAATCAAGCTCTTAAGCAACAAAGCACAGTAGGAAACAGTAAATTGACAGAACATGCAAAGACATGTTGATGTTAGAATGCAACTGATTTTTTAGTCTTGAGGGCTAAAGGGAAATCCATGAGGGCTGATACACAGAGGTGCTGTGCAAGTGATTCCCACTGCACATTTAGCACTATGATTCCTTTTCCCCTTACTAAATCGGTTTCTGAAACCAAAGTGAGTTTTATGGCCCTAGTGTGCATCAGTCATGCTGCTTCTCATCATTAGCAGTAAGACTAGCTTTCACTTCATGTTATCAGGCAAGTCCTTTTTCTAAGATTCAGCCAGGTTTCTCATGGTAGAAGTCCCAAATCCTTGACTTTTTAGGAATAGTTATGAAATGCAGTCTGCAGTGTTAGAGTGAGAAATGCTATATCCATTTTATTTGCATTGTTGCAAATAGGTTCATCTAAGATTCTAATCTTGAGATTCCATGGCCTGGCTCTATGAATAGGATTTGTGCCAGTATAATGATTTTGATAAAAGGTTTGTTTTGATTTGATTTGATTTGATTTGGTTTTAAGTCAAAATAGCAATACTTGTGTATTCCCCAAAGCTTCAGGTATTTTGATATAAAGATATTTGTATAATTTTCTTAGGCACTCACATAACTTTCCCATTTCAGAAACCCACAACAGCCAAAAGAGAAATGCAAAAATCCTGGTATGACACCTATTCATCCAGCAGCAAATATATGCAAAAGAAAATAACACTGAACATCATTCTTGATGGTCTAAGCCACGTCACCCTCACACATTGTCACATATTGTATTATTTTGAATCATCTAGTGTATTGCTTCTGTAAATAGGAGAAAAAGTTTTCTATTGCTCCAAGTGTGACTGTTGTGTTTGAGAAAGGGGAGGGGAAATTGAGAATTGTACTGTTGTTCAAAGCAACACAGCATTTTCTGAGAGACAAGTTTATAGTTTATTTTCTGAGAGACAAGTTTATGTTTGAGAAGTAGACTCCATTGCACAAGTCACTGCTTAGACACGTGCTGACAATGCTACTCCTGGCACATATGCTCAAGTTGTAGCACGTAAAAATGAGGCAGTGAGTGGCCCTGACAGAGCTCCTGAGAGCACTGACTCCAGTGACACCAAACTGGCAAAAGCTAAACCTGACTATCAGGTTAGTCCAAACTGCTTGGGACCACAGGCCCCTCTCATGCCACTGTGGAACAGTCCTGTGGCACCACGAGGCAGTTACAGCCAAGTCCTTTTCTGCCTCTCCTAGAGCTTTGGTTGCAGTGTGGTGCCACAAAGCAAAACTTCCAGGGCTAAGAGCATAAAAGATGTAGAAGTACCCCATCCCGTGACTGCAGGTCACGGCACTCCCTCCTTTGACTGTGCCAGCAGCTGCCTTTAGTATTGTGAAAAGGCACAGGAATACATAGTCTGTATGTTCATGCATGTGTGTCCCTGTGTTTAAAGCCAGCTCAGTTCCCCTGACTGTGGTGCAAGCAGATGGAGACTGACAGGGATACCTTAAATTTGAATCTTGTGGTCCCTCAAAGGCACAGATACAGCTTCTCCCCTCAGCTCATGCTGGCAGCGTCTCTTGCTCACCTCCAAAGAGACAAGAGGCTTGGCCAGGTGCCGCTCCTTGCCCTTCCACTACAGAATCTTGCCCCAGCAAAATGTGGGAGGACCAGCAGGCATGCAAGGACCAAGGAGTAAAAGCAGGGTACCTCTGCCTTTGGCTGGAGATGGACAAGGCTGGGCAGCCTGTATCAGAGGCTCTTGGGAGGAGGGAGAGCGGCCCCTGAGCCTGGGTTGAACAGGGAGGGGAAGGTCAGTAGGAGGGAGCTGTAGAGGAACAGGGAGGGGAAGGTCAGTAGGAGGGAGCTGTAGAGGAGCTGGGGGAAGAGGCTGGGCTGCACAGGGCAAAATCTCCCCACTCAACCTACTTTAGCAGGGCTGGTTGTTTAAATGGAATTTAAATCTCTGCAGATATGTGAGGAACTTCCTGGCATCACCCGAAGACGTGCAGTGACAGGGGCAGGGCTGTGCTGGTCAGGGTCAGGCATGGGCACAGCCAGAGCAGAGACCAAGGTCCTTGATGCCACAGAGAAATTGCTGTGGACGTGGGCTCATCATTTCTGCAAAGCACCAGTAAGTAAGGGAAAGCAGAAAAGGTTAACAAAAATAGGATTTTTGGAGGACAATTCTGCAAAGCACTAGATGCCCAGCTCCCAATTTCAGGCATAAGCTATTACCTTTGTGTTTTGTTCTTTCACAGTCCAGAACAGTGAAGTGTATATCAGTATTTACAACCTCTTGAATTCAAAATAATGTGTTAGTTGCATCTCATCTCAAAATCACAAGATTTTGAGGGGAAAAATTACTTTGGAAGATTCCTTAAATTGTATCTGTGTCCATTTTCTTATCTGCCTCCAGATTTTGTCTTGTAAAGTACGTTTTCAAACTTCCCCCACAAATTTTGAATGCTTAAAAATTTCTTTCTTCTCTTTAATTCCTTCTTCTTTCTTCTCTGTTATTTTTTCTATTCCTTTTTGCCTTCCCACCTGCCTTTTTATTTCATATGTAATTAAATGACGTAGACCAGGAAAATTAAGAAGCATTAAGATATATGATGTAACTCAAGGTAAAATTAGAAAAATCATCAAGCTATATTGTGTTACTGTAAAACATTTTCAACAAAATTAAAGAAAAAATAGAAACTGAGTGGACAGAGTTCAAAATCTGTGTCAGGTAAGTCCAAATTGATTTATGTTTTGCAGGTACTATGGTTGATTTTTACTTCTCCAGTTCAGTCTCCTCAGCTGCAGAGGTGAAGCAAACTTTTCTAAAAACCCAATCCTCTCTATTAGTAATATTTTCCCCATCTCGCCACTCCCTCCCTCCTTTTTCAGCATCATTTTCTCTATGGGGTGACAGGATTACAGCTGTCGTGCCAGTTCCAAGTTGTGGTGTGTACTCTGTCATCTATGTCATTGTAACTCTGTATCTTGCTGGCAGTTAAAAGAGTGACACAATTGTTTTCCTGCCAGGTAAAAAATGTCTAGTAGATTTACTGCTCATAACCTAATGTGAGGAATAATAATAATATATGAGCGACAGCGGTCAATCTGCTCATAATGGTATTGTGTCCCTTGGTATTGCTGGGGGGAAAAAATTGAGCCTGTGGAAGCTCAGCACCTTTCTGAGCAGTTCTACAGATGCTGGGGCCAGGGCTTACAGCAGTGTGACCACACAGCTGCAAAGCCAGTGGGCTGATGTGAAAACTCAAGCTTGGAAATGGAGAAGGAGATGGAAACTCAAGGCTGAGAGTTGTGTAAGCTCAGCAAATGGTACAATGAAACCCTGGTAGATGAAAAAAGCAACGTGAGTACAGCTTGTTGCACAGAATTGTGATTTATCTGCTTTTATTTTCAATAGTTCCTGTGGCATCATGATGTAGGGTTTTATAGCCTATTAAATCATGCCTGACATTTATGGATGTAGTTTAGAGTGCATGCATTATGGAGACTTAGTAGCCTCTCCTTGGCTGAGCAGCAGTTTCCACTCGCACGTCTTACTCCATCCTCATGTCCTTTTATACCTTGAGCTCAGATACAGACAGATACACTCCAAAGAAAAAGATTTTGGTGAAGAATACAAAAGATAAACAACTTCTCTGTTCCTGTTGGGTTCGGACTGTTCTGATCTGAAGTGGCCTTTATTTCTGTTGTTGTCTCCCATTCCCAAAGGTGGGTCTGCACCCTGAAGGGTTGACTGCAGCTTCTGCAGGCACTGCACATTCTGCCACCTCCATTGCAGCAAACAGATTGCCTTCTCCCAGGAAAGAGGTAGTAATCAGCCCAGGTTGCTGATGGTTTTCTTCGGTGTGTGTAGGGAGTGGCGTAATTAAGACCGGAAATTTGAGCTGACCCCAATATTAGGTTGGGAAGAGGTGCTGAGGTGGGTGGACCTGTGTGCCAAGGCCTGACCTGGTTTGGTACTTAGACAGTGGTGGGATCACCACTGCTGCCTGCCCAGCATGTGGTTTACTGCCCCTTCCCACCTCAAGGGTGGACACCAGCTCACCAGAGTTGTCCCTGCAGCTGCTGCCTAGGAAGGCCAAGGCTCTGTCTTGGGTTGTACCCATCAAGGCAGGCTGAGAGGGCACCCAGGAAGGAGGAGCAGGGAGGGCAGCTCGATCAAGTCCTGTCAGCTGTAGAGAAAGGGAAGAGCAAGGCAACTGGTGAGGATGGAAAAGGCAGTTGAGATGAGGACCAGGATTTTTGTTCAGGAGAGGCCTCACCAGCAATGTCAGGGGAGCAGAGAGAGGGAGAGAGTGATCAGATAGTGGCTGGATAAGTGACCTTGACTGGAGGGAAATTCAGCCTCCTTGCCTGTTATCCCTGCAGCCAGTCCTCTGTGTCAGCAGACTATGACACAGGGACCTTTGTGACCAGGAGAAAGGAAGCCTTTAGCTGCCTGTGGAAGACACTTCCATATGCCAGGGCCTGAACTAAGTGCAGACTGCAGTGGTCACAACCACCACTGCAAGAGATAAAGACACGTTTCACTCTTAGATACCATCTTAGAAGCGGTAATTAAGTTTTTACAACATCCATGTGAGGTAAGCACACAAGTACTGCTCCTATTTAAAGCTAGGAGAGGAGAGAGGGCAAGTGCCGTGCTGAAGGCCGGGTGGTGACTCAGTGGCAGTGCCACCATCACCAGCCAGGAGGAGCTCCTGGTTCCCAGCCTGGTCCACGAACCACAGCAGCCTCCCTGCCAAGAGAAGAAAGTGAGTTGATTTTTCAAGTGCTTTGATGAGAGAAGGAAGGTTAGAAATAGCCTGAGGCTGTTTCTAGGTAAAGTGTCAAGGCTGAAGGAGAATTTCAGAGGAGAGGAGCAGGAAAGGGGATGGTGGTGAAGGAACTATTGATACAACCGGTTATTAAAGGAAAGGTGGTGACAAATCAGAATCCAACAACAGGAGGAAAATAGGTCAATAGACAAAGTAGATTTTCTTGAGAGAGGCCTATGGGACAGAGGAGAGGTAGCAGCAAGAGGGGAAAGAGCAGCAGTGGGGGAGGGAGAAAAAAACACAGCAAGAGTGTGCATGGCAGCGTTGAAAGTGTCAGGAGACAGACAAAAAAATGCCACCAAACACGGGGTCTTACAGTGCCTAGGTAATTATAATCACACTATGGTCTCTCCCACAGCAGCTGGACATCTCAGAGCCCTCCACAGAGCATCATTACCTTTGTTTCACCTATGGGAGAACTGAGGCTCAGAGCAGTGAAGCCACCTCCCTATGGTCACACAGCAAGGCCAACACATTATTCTGGTTTAAACTATTATGATAAATGCAACTTGAAATGGGAGTAAGCAGACAGGGGCACACAGTTCTCAGTGGCATAGGAGAGAAAAAGAAAAGATGACTGATGTCAGCAGCCCAAGTTTATTTTTTATAGCTCTAAAATACATAATGTCACATAAAATGACATTTGGAAGCTGTGAGCTTTGGATCCTTTATGCTTTAAACTACAAGTTAAGTAATATTAACAGTCAGACACACCACTATATGCACAAGTACATGTGCACACAATAGTTCTGATGCTAGCTGTGTGGTTTGTGCCCTTCAATGATTAGTTTCCTCAGTTTTACAACTTTCAGAAAAATTAAGGTAACCTACAACTACAAAAATTAAGAGATGTGTATACCAGAAGACTTCCACAACACCAAATATTGTTACATTCTCAAAGTCCTTAGAGATAGAATAGAATAGAATAGAATAGAATAGAATAGAATAGAATAGAATAGAATAGAATAGAATAGAATATCTTAGTTGGAAAGGACCTGCAATTGCCTGGAAGCTGCATATGACCACTATCGTGGTGGGGTCATTTGTTTGTGGTAGTTATGTGCCACGGCAGAGAAAGTATATGCCTGATAGCCTGTGGCTGTCATATCAAAAGGAGCATTCTCTGAAAAAGCAGAAGCTCAGAAAATTGCCACCAGCACTAGTCTGAGGTAGCATAATGTTTTTAGGGCCTAGGAAAATGAGATGTTTTTGTAAAAGTTCCTCTTCATTTAAAAATCCCCACCTTTCCTCACCTCTTCGTTCTTCTTTTCCTCACAAGAAATGAAGAAATGCAGCTACTTTTTACCGTAGTTTGAGGAGGACAGAGTAGTAGGAGCTGTGCAGTGCTACCACCCTCTGGCTGCTGTCAACAGCACCGTCCTCCATCTGCAGGAGTGTTCTGAGCTCCATCATCTGCCTCGCACACCTATGGGAGATAAATGCTGCCTTTCAGTGCACCCAGTAAAGAGAGATAGTGATTTACACCTGATGCTGCTCTACACAATGCCTGTTTGGGCTGCTTGCTTTTGTAAAGAAGATCTCATCTGGGTGAAGGATGCAAAGGTCAAACACTTCCAGATGTGTTGGTCCTCCATGGGTCCAGCTCACGTGGCCAGTGGGTTCATCTCCTACCCGGTCTTATGCAGATTCCAGGCAATTGTAGATCCCTTCCAACTGAAATATTCTATTCTATTCTATTCTATTCTATTCTATTCTATTCTATTCTATTCTATTCTATTCTATTCTATTCTCTAAGAACTTTGGGAACATTAGTTCCTAAAGCTACTCTTCGAAAAAAAGTCCAGTAGCATCTCTAAAACTTCTCAAAAACAAACTGCACCTTCTTTTCCTCTCATCTACCCTCCTGTCCATAACCAAGTGCTCATTTATTTAAAGAACAAAAAGCTAACAGGAAAAAACACATCTACTGTACCCACCATTTTGCTATTAAAATTATGCTTCCCAAAATTAAAACCAGCAGCTCTTGACACATAAAAACTCATTTTTCCTTTTTTTACCTCCATCTACAAGAGAGATCCTGACTATCTGCCCAGATGAAGAGGAAGCCACAGCAAACTGTGGCATCTTACATCACACTCTTTAATGGCCAAAACTGGCATGACACAGGCTGTGAAAAAGAATGAATTTCAATGTCAAAGGAACTTTGTACCAAGGCTGTACTTTACCTTTGGTTCCTCTCTGGACAGGAAACGTGTGTCTTCAGGTGACAATATTTGTGTAACTAAATCTACTGCCTCTCAATGCCAAGGTTAGACTTTGGGGGTACTGCTGCTTATCCATTTTCTGACACTGATGACATGATGCCATAAATAATAATGATAATTATTAATAATACACAAAAAGCCCCAAACCAAACCAAACAACAAAAAAACCCACACAATTCCCCTTCTAACTTGATCATCTGGTATTGAAAATGTTCATCCATAAAAGATTTCCCATGCTCAGCTTATTTTCTCAGATGATGTGTGTTCCTTTTGGGAGATGGACGCTCTATCTCATTTATTATATTTGTGAAACCTCTAACACCTCTTTGTAACCAAGATAAGGGACTGGATTCTCTTACTTTGTGATTCCAAATCTCTCACTAGCAGAGTGGGTAAAAACATGCATAAGGCTGAATCCTTGTGCTTCGCAGTTAGATGTGGCTGCCATCAAAACCTGCAGAGAGAGAGCAGAGGTGTTCTAGATGTCCTTCCTTGTACCTTCCTACAGATGAATCTCCCAAGACACAGAGAGTCCTTTCTCAAACCTTCTTACAAGTTGGAAAACCTCAAAATATCTTTGCAACAGAAATAGCATAGTTGTGGGGGTTTTTTTCCCTCAGCGTAGTCTCTACAACACTTCTGTCTCCAGAGATCCCAACTGAACAGTTTGGCCTCTATATTGTTTATTAAGCCTCAAACCCTTCTCGCTGACCACCAGCCAGCAAGTCCGACCAACACAAGATAGAGGAAAGGATGGGGAAAAAAAATCAAAAAGTGTTATGGTTTAAAGATACCAAATCTGTAATGAGGGAAAGTGAGGAAAATCACAAGTTCAGGCTTTCTCCCTGAAAACACTTGCCACCAGCTGTCTCTATTTAAAATGCCTTGCTTGATGCCAAATGCCACATTATTTTACAAAGAAAAAAGAGAAGCTGATTGAAAAGTTGCCTCCGAGTTTGTGTAAGAGAACTCAAATCACTTAAAACTCTAGAGGTCAGTGCCATGAATGCTTGATGAGTGACAAGACTTTCTTCAGTTTGCTTAAGAAAATTTATTTTTCTGGACATATATGTGTGCTACACAAGAAAGAAAAGCTTCACTTCAAATAAAAAAAAATCAGAAACTGTTTTTGATGAGGTTTTTCACCTCTTTTCTTAATCAGAATCCATCGCAGAATCACAAAAGTGTGCCGATGTGGCGTGATGAAGACAGACAGATCCACATGTCTGACAATTCTGTAAAAATATCACTATCACTTGGATGCAATGTGCCACAGTGGGTGAAGTTCCAAGCTGGGCAATTGTCCTTCAAATGGCAACGGGCAGCTGATACAAAAGACAGGAACAGCTCCTCAGTCTTTTCAAACAGGCATATGATTTTAAATCAAAGCTGCCACTTTGCCCACTGCTGATCATAAATTTGCCCAGTGTGCCTGGAGGCACTGGCCAACCCCAGAGTGCCAGACCTACAACTGTCACAGTGGCATCAGCAGTGGCACAACAGTGCCATCCCTACCTCCAGAGACCAGAGAACACAAAAACCTGGGGTTTAGTGCCTTGATGGGGGAATTTGCACGAGTTCCCTTCTCTGTTACAGCTTTCTCACCAAACAAAATTAGAGTAGTAGTAAAGGAGCTGAGCATGTACAGATGAAAAATATAGCATGGGAAGTAGATATTATCATAGAGTGGGAGAAAAGTTTTATTTTTTCACTTAATTTACCACCCTCAGAGACACAAATTCAGAACGCACATAAGCCATAATAAAACTAGGTCACATGATTTGAAAGGTGAACATGTTTGTATGGATCTGACAGGTGTTAATGATGATTTTCAATTGAAAAAGGAATCCTGGAAGACAAATTGCTTGTTAAACAAGTCTAACAGCATTAATGTTTTCTAACAGCATTACTTTCTGCAGCCATGCATTGCAATATATAAAGTGTCTTGCTACCTTTATTTAGGAGAAGATTCTTATGAATGTGATAATCTTTTAAGGTCCAATTTTATCGTATAATGTGCTGCAACCCATGTTTCCTATGTATGGTTCCTAATGAGATTAGTACAGTATAAATCTTCATACAATTTAAATAAATAGTCTCTCGAGTGTCTGCCATTAGAAATATATTGTTCTGTATTTGCCTACGGGCACTGATGTTGCATCCCATAATTGTTAAGTATTTATCTGTGTCATATTACAAGGCATGTGATTTAATTTTAAATGGGAGAGTTTAATCTTTTCTTTGTTTTGATCATGATATAATTTGGTTAATTACCATTTGTTGGATTCTTTTTCCATTTGCCACAAAGTCTTTCAGTTAGTATTTCAAAAGTAGCCCATATAGAGTTGTCTTTGGCATAGGATATGGAACAGTCACTGACTCAATACAGAGATCACTGTTGTAATGTCAAATTCATCCCGTTAATCTTGTCTTTCCAGAGTTCAATTTTTATCATTTTCCACTCACACAATCTGAATTATTAATTTCCATATTAATATTCTTACTATTTTTTCTGATACCTGGACACTTCCTAAGTTTCCTAACTCTATGGATTCATGCAGTAGTGGCCTATACCTAATATGGCCAAGGACAATTCCAGGTAGAAAAAACAATACCAAATTCATATACCCTTTCCTTCCTAAAACAGGGTTTAATTCTGCTCTCACCTTTACTGGTGGACACCAAGAAAAAAACATTCATTGCAATCAATAGAGCTGGGGGTCCAAATCAGTTGTTCCCGTCGCTTTGTGGCATTGAAAGGTAAAGATCTCTCTTTAGCGCCTGAAGTTCATCTCATCCTGCTGCGGGTGTCTGCAGTGGGTCAGAGGAACGGGTGAATTATCTCTTTGTAGCCCCTAACTGCAGCAGGAGCTTAGGCAATTAGCCAGTGTCATGCAAACATGTATTCCAGGCTGTCCCATTTGTGATGGCAGTGTATTTGCCTCTGCTTCATGTGATTGTGGCAGGTCCATCACAGGTCCAAGGCAGTGGAGGATGCGGTGCTGTCTGGCTCTCACCAGTGCTAACAGTTACAGGATCATGGCATCTGTTGTAATAAGGCCAGTAGCTCAGCACTGAAGAATTTATATCAGCATAAAGCCAGAGTAAGCTCCAATAAGTTCATCAAACCCTACCTTTGTTGTGATTAGCTTGTCCACCTCAATATATTTCACAGGACCTATGGATTTCCCTTGATAACCCCTGCACCAAGCTCCAACAGCTTGAGGCTCAACAACACCAACTTCAGAAAACTGGTATCCTTCTTGGTTCAGAGCCCCTCCCATGTGAGTTAACCCCTTCACATCCCAGGTAGGAGTCTCCTATAACTCACCACTCCGCTATTAGATGCTCTAATAGTATCATCTTGATTCCCAGCAATATTCTGGTGGTGAAAGAAAGAGGCATAAAGGTTTTTTAATGGATGTCATTGCTAATACTGAATTTACTAGAAATAAACAAGAACTGCAAAGGCATTGTCTCACATTACAAAACATACTTTTGCTAAGGCACTGCCGTGATGGGTTTAACAGTGTTACAAATCCACCAAACATGATAATGGTTGATCACTGATGAAGGGTTTGCTCCCCATGTAGACACTTACTTAAAACCAACAAGCTCTAAAACATCACCAGCAAAATTTAGTTTGTGATGTTGCTTTGCCAAAGGAGAAATCTCTGATTAAGCCGCCCTTCTCTGCCTCCAGCTGCCTGCTCTTAGTGCTTGTAACTCTCCAGCTCAAACCCCAGCCTTACCACTCTGCCCGCACTGGAGCCAGATGAGGTGACACAGCCAAGGGAGAAGAGGAGGAAGAAGAGACCTTCCTCTTTGTGTAACTGGGTCACCTGACCTTCAGTGCAAGGCCTGGCAAAAGGGATGGTGTTTCTTTTGCTCCTTGTATGACTGGGTCTGGCATGGGCCCTTGTCACATGAATTGATGCTGAGGTTGCTCCTCATCAGATGACCTGATGTGGGGACATGCCACCCGGGACATGGCCCAGCCAGCTGTCATCCTGCCTCACTGCACATCCATGCATCTGCCTCTGTTGGGGTTTTTTAGCCTTTCTTGTTTTGCCTGCTAGAATCAGTAATTCCATGCCTTTAATCTGCAGCTGTTATTTTAATTTATATTAAAGCAAGAACTAAGTTTCTCATGCAATTACTGGGCTGTAGAACCTGATGCTTGAAGAAAAGTAAATAACCATGGCAACCGATTGACAGAACTATGAGCCAGCAGTGCCCCGGGGGACAAGAAGGCCAATAGAATCCTGCGGTGCATCAGGAAGAACAGTGCCAGCAGGTCAGGGAGCAATCCTGCCCCTTTGCTCAGCCCTGTGAGGCACATCTGGAGAGCTGTGGCCAGGTCTGGGATCCTCAGGACAGGAGGGCCATGGAGGTCCTGGAGCAGGGCCAGCGGAGGCTGCAGAGATGAAGGACCTGGAGCACTTCCCTGATTAGGAAAGGCTGAGGGAGCTGGGGCTGTTCAGCCTCAAGAGGAGCCCCAGCTGAGAGGGGCCCTCAGCCCTGGGTGTCCCTGTCTGCAGGGAGGGCTCAGGGCAGGGTCCAGGCTCTGCTCCGTGGGGCCCAGCAATGGCACCAGAGGAACAGGCAGAAACTGATGCCCAGGAAATTCCACCTGGACAGGAGGCAGAACTTCTTCCGTGGGCAGTGACTGAGCACTGAACAGATTGTCCAGAGAGGGTGTGGAGTCTCCCTCACTGGAAATATTCCAGAACCATCCAGACACAATCTTGTGCCTGCTGGAGCAGGGAGGTGGGACCAGATGACCCACTGTGGTCCCTTCCAAACTGACCCATCCTGTGATTCTGTAAAGACCTTAGAGGGTTGGGTTGTTTTTTTATTTTCTGACTCCTCATCTAAACCAATTGCAAAATCTCTGAAGCAACACTTCTTGAGCACAGCCAGTTCATTTTGCCCTAGAGAGAAAAGGCAGGGCCAGCTGGGGCTGCCACAGTGGCAAAGGAGTGGGACAGTTTAGGCAGTGAACTTAGAGGGATCTGTGCCCAAATCAGATCAGACAGGCAGGCCTGAGGAGTTCCTCTGCATGTGACTCCTCCTCAGCTGGAAAAGGCAGATGCTAAAGAGACACTGCTAATTTCCCCTGCCTGGAAACCTGTAATGAACTCAGAGCAGAACATCTGTTAGTTTCTCCTAAGCTGGAAAGGGCTGAAAGCCAAGAGACATGTCTTGGGGCCAATTTGCTGGCCTGTCTACAGTGTAGGAGAAAGTCTAAGCCCTGAAGAAAGCCTGGTGCGCTCTGTCTGTGAGCAGACAAAGCTGGCAAGTGTCACTGGGAGCCCAGGGGTGACACAGCTTATGGGATAGGAGGAAGGTTCATTCCCTTTCTTCATGCAAATGTTCACTAAGAACTCCAGTCGATCGCATCACGCACACATTCAGTACTGCAAAAGTCTGTGTTTGTCCACAGATAAGATGCTAAAAAATATGCTAGCTTGGCATGTGGCACAAGTCATGAGGGAGACTGCTGGATGGAAAGCCTTCCTGCCCACTGACAGGTAGAAACAACCTGCATCTGGACAGTGCCTGTCATGATGGGGCATTTAGAGATGCCCAGGGCACTGCAGGTAATGGAGGTGCTGCAACCTTGTTACTGTAGTAATTTAACTAGGATTAAATCTTCCCTTTCCCAGCAAGGTTAATCATCCAGTGCTGTAGAGTCCCAGAAGGTAAAGGACTAATGTGTGTATCTCAAATACTGATAGCCAGATGGCTGTGGAGCCAACCAAAGATTGTTGGAAATAGCAGACAAGAACATCCTGTGGG
Organism: Rhagologus leucostigma; assembly: GCA_013397725.1. Taxonomy (NCBI): domain Eukaryota; kingdom Metazoa; phylum Chordata; class Aves; order Passeriformes; genus Rhagologus; species Rhagologus leucostigma. Next base: position 540,079 of record VZTD01004420.1, read on the forward strand.
AAAGAACAACGTGTGGCTGGAAAAGGGAGCCATGTGGAGGTAGGGCAGCACTTCTCTGGGACAAGCACCCTTGTTCTAGTTCCTGGAGATAAGCACAACACAGCACAGAGCAAGCACATGATGAGGCTGAGAAGTGGGCATGGAGTGTAGGGGGAAATCAACACCACCCAAGACCCCCTTAGCCCTCCTAACCATTTCAAGAAAAGTCTGGAAGAATGGACTGTGCGTGCATAAGAACTAATTTGCACAGGAAATAAAAACCCTGTCTTCAGGGCAGGGAAAACTTATCTATGAAAAGGTACCCCCACCAAGCCCAGGCAGCGTGCCCCAGGACCCTGGATATCCCATGGGCTGGATCAATGCCAGAACAAGGACTGGTGATCTCTTTCTCTCTCTTTCCTCCTTACTTCGCTTTCATCTTACCCCTTTATCCAACCCCTGCTGACGTGTGCTTATATGGTAGGTCAGGGACTAACCTTCCAATTTCCATGCCACGTGTGTAATTTACTAACGTGAGTTTTTGCAGACACTCTGACTTTTGCTGTTCCTTTTGACCACGAGCATCTACGAATCTTGGGTGCTTCCTTCCCCTTAAGGGTGGGACGTCACAGGTGCATGCAAACTCTTACTCCCAGGTAACTTCAGTAAAACCAGGTAAATGTAGTGTCCCCAAGACACTGCTGGCATGGGACAGCCAACAACATTCTTGTTAAGGTCACCCCTCCAAGCCAGCCTGATGGCACCCAAACCTCCTTTGAGGTTTAATGTCCCACATCAAGTCCCAAGCCATGCTCAGACTTTGCTTGGGTGCATGCTGGTTGGTACAAGGGAACAGGTGCTACCAAGGAGCACCGCAGTGGCTGAACGCGGCAGGTGGCTGTGTTCCCACAGCTGGGGATGTTCCCTGATGCTGTTTAAATTACCAGCCAGGGTGGCTGGTCCTTGGAGTGCTAAGAGGTGCTGGACTGACTTTACTGCTGAACCACCCTGCACTACATACAAGAAACAACAGGCAAGGACATCTTTCCACTTAGTCACGGGATGTTCACAGCTGCAGGAAAGTGCCAACAAATCTACAAGCTCTTGAGATATTTAGATATATAAACATACATAAAAACCTTTCCAAGCGATGATAAAATCTAAAGGAAAATTGTTGGAAAAGTCAAAACTTCAAATGTTGATTCCAGTTTTGTGCTGCAGGTTTAACCTGTCCTACATTACACTGGCTTGGTGATTAGCTACACGCCTGGAAAACATAACAGCCTAGTCCAGAGTAAATGCTGGCAGCATGTTCCCTATCACTTCAGCTTTCCAAGAAGAGAATGCTGGTAACATTTTTCAGGTAAAGTGCTGATTACTGCTACATCATCCTCAGACTGAGTTTCTGCATCTTGGAATAGTCAAGAGGTTTCCAGGAAAGGCTTGCAAACAATTACCACACTCTTGTTCTCCATCAGTCACCACAGCATAGCAAAACTTGACTGTATCTTTTATGATATCCAATTCAGACCAAAGCTTCCAGTTTTACCTTTGTTAGTCAACCGTACTTCATATTTCATATTTGCCCTTTCCTGGAGGCAGAATTATTCCAGAATAGATGGAACAGGATTAAACTAAATGTAGAACCTTTATCGCTTCTGAATGTTGCACATCAGTAACTTGTGCCCTCCAATAAACAAATGCCTGCATATCACAGAAGATAATCAAGCCCAAAGTCTAGGAAAACTGTCTCCAGCCAAGACCACAGGGATTTTATAATAAAGCACAAATTGTGAATGCATGTCAGTAGTATCAACCTGGAAGACACTATTTCTGCATGGTCAGTGCAAATAGTTTTACGGAAGTGAAGAAACAGCTGAACAGGTCTGTATTATTTACTCTTAGGAGGATCAGCAATGAGTTGCTAAGCATTAGTTACTGTTTTAAAGTTTTGCTACTTTATATCATATTAATAAAATTTATCATTACAAGCACAGTCTCTTATATGCCAAGAGTGCTACAACTCTGCTACTCCCTTTTTACAAGTCAGTTGTTTCTCCATTTCATTTATGTCCTTATTTCCAAGAATATTGGAAAGTCTCTGAGGCAAAGTGCTTTTTTCCAAGAGCACGAAGATGGATTTGTTCAGTTGTTAGCATTTGTGAAACAGAACAAGTACACTGACCAAAGCCAGGAAATTCAGAATTCACATGCAAGGCAAGACTCCAATTAAAAAACTCCTTGTCGATCTATTCTCAATCCAAGTACCTCATTTGACTGATCTTCCTCTATTGAGAAAAGGTTTATATCTTGCTTGAATAACACCACATGGACAGGAAGAAATGCCAAAAGTGGGAACTGCAATGTTCTTAGCTTGGTCTGTGAATCAGGAGGAGCTTTCCATATGGATAGTGCTCATCCCCTTTCTTTTTCTGTACCTTTTTTGTGTGACTGGTACTAGCCCCACCTGGTAATGATTTCTCTGGAGCTGCACGCTCCCAGCTGAACCCCTCCCAAGGAAACTTCAGTGGCTTCAGATTAGGTTCTGTAACCTGCTCTTGTTAAACCTCCAAGCTGAATTTGGAAGACTAAAAGCCTAAACACTGTACAAACTTTTAAATTACAGATTTGGATTGTTCTGCTATCAATTCATGTATTTCATATAATCTATCAATTAATTGATAATGCAGATTAGGAACTAACGTCCCTACCACTTTCCTTGCATGCTTTGGACAATTGGCAAAATGTACTTGTAAGAAATTTGTCTTTTCTTTCTCTGAAGGACTGTACATCAGAAAGGCCATTAATCTCCTACTAACAGAGCAGGTTTTCCTGCTCCATTTCCAATATTCTGATGACTTTCACTGGTTTCTTGGTGTTTATACATACAAATTGATAAAGAAGAATCTTCTTCTCAGAATAGTCACCATTATGGCCATTATTTCTGGTTTTCAAATTTTATTTGAATGGTAAAATAACTATTGAGAAATATTTTTGAGCCACCTGCCTCCCATGTGTCTTGAGATATCAAATATCTCTGCATTGCTTTGAATTATATTGCTACTATTAATATAGTCACAGTATCACCTCAATGCAGGTAAGGAAAAATGATCTCTATTGATTTTGAAGGTGGCTAACGCATCTGGAACAATATATTCAATTATCATACAATCTACTTATCTGATAACAGCTACACATACTGTGTTTGGTGAGAAAAGACAATACTTAATCATTAAGCATCATTTAGAATAGGAGCTATTTTAAAAATTTGTTTGGTAACAGCAAGAATTCTACTCTCGTTCCAGCTGGTACTCCTTTAAAACAATTAATTTTCAGTCTCTTCTGTTTCAGATGTGAGCTAGTCTTTCTCCACATTACTCTGTGCCCATCTAAAATCCCAGCTGGGTTCCTACAAGCTGTGTGCAATGATGTTTCAGCTGAGTCCTTGAGCAGCACAATCTGAGACAAGCAAGTTACCCTTCCAGGGGCTGGCCAGTGGGGAAGCAAGTGCATGAAAACAAAGCCTTGTGATCAGGATTCAGAAGATCTGGTTCAACTCTAGGCTAGACTTTGAATCTGACATTAAGAAAGACATTTCCCCTACCTGAGGCGTATCCTCATCTGGTATAAATTGCTGTAAACTCACAGCATCAGTGGTGCTGTGCCAGCTTTACACCAGCTGCTGAGCTACTGTTTTACCTCTGAATTCCCCCATGCCAAGTGATGGCTTTTTTGCGTTTACTAGGGCACTGCTTGCTTTCTTTGTCCCCAGGTACATTTTTTCCTGTGAAGACTATAACCTGCTTAAGGGAAGGAATTCCTTTTACTCTGTTTGTACAAGACACAGCACAACACAGAGCTGATCTTGTGTGGAGCCTCTAGGCTTTATAATACTGGTTATTCTTTAATAACAATTAAATATTCTAAGCCTTTAAGAAATGAATGGTAGCTCTCCTTTAGTTTGTTTTATTTAGTGGGCTGTAAGAAAACAACTCTGGAGTCTCAGAAACTGGAGGACAGTAGAGTGGAGGACTTGTGTTGTAGATGACTGCATTTTTGTCTGCCACTGTATACTGGCAAGATGTACCCCACCAAGGAGTATTACATAGTTTCAAGAATAACATACTGGATGCTCAAGCATACTTTAAGGCAGACAGTTTCAAAACTCACTTTAGTAAAGGGGGAACCAAGCCACAGCCATGCTAAATGACTTACCCAAAATCATGTGCTGGTGGTCTGTCTAATGGAAGATGTATCCCAGTGCTCTCCATCAAGTCATCAGAGGCTTTAGTGCCACTCAGTAGGAACCGATAACATTACCATGGTTTGGACATAAAATATTCAGTATCCCTGCTCACTGGAATGAATGAATTATTCACCCGTATTTTAGCAGCTCTTGCTTATTTCCATAAAAGCCCTTTGCTACTGAACACAGGTGTGGACATTCAGCTACCAGACCCACAGCCTTACCTAAAATCAGGATGGACTCCCAGCGGTTGATCAGTGAATTGATGCAAAGTGTTTGAGTTCCATCTAGTGGTTACAACTCACCAGCAGATTGTTCAGCCTGGAGGAGACTGAGGAGACACCTCATCGTAGTCTTCAACATGCTCCCGAGGAGCAGCGGAGGTGCAGGTACTGATCTCTTCGCTCCCGTGACAAGACTCAAGGGAACAGCTGGAGCTGTGCCAGGGTTTAAGCTGGATATCAGGAAAAGGTTCTTCACCCAGGGTGTGATTGGGCACTGGAAAAGACTCCCCAGGGAATGGTCACAGCCCCAAGGCTGCCAGAGCTCCAGGAGCATTTGGACAATGCTCTCAGGCACGGGGTGGGATTGTTGGGGTATCCTGTGCAGGGCCAGGAGTTAGAATCTATGATCCTGATGAGTCCCTTCCAACTCAGCGTATTCTGTGTTTCTGCGTCTCTCAAATGGGTTGTTTTTATCCCATGCCCCTCTCCCAGGGCCCCAGAAGCAGCTGGGCAGCCAAGACATAACATGGTTTTTACTATGTCATCACCATCTATTTGGTCCTTTGATTTCTGAGGCATTGACACCCACTGGTTTTCTGCCTACCAGCTCTCTTTAGTTTTGTTCCTACTCTTGGGGCTTCCGGGCCCAGAAGCATCACAGGAGAAGAAAAGCTCCAGCCTGGTACCACAGCTGTGTGAGATGCTTGGCCCTGAAGGTGGGAAAGGAGAATAGGAAGATCCAAGTGCTTTGCACTGACAGTGTGATATGTGGTGGATCTGATTTTAAGCAGAGAACCTAGCCTTCCCTATTGTTCCTGACAGTTTATTTCTTCATTCAGCTTCCATCCTCTATGACTGGAAATATTGTGGATTTTTTTTTTAATAATCTAAACATTTACTTTGTGTTGGAGTTTTGCTTCATTTTCATTAGCTTCATTTATCCTTCTCTTTAAATTCTTATAATTTTCCTCTATTATTAGCTTACTCCACAGGCTCTAAATCACAGTAATCTTTCCCAAAGAGCTGCAAGCAACTCCTGCTGATTTTCAGCATCCCACTACCTCACAGCAAGGAGGATTACTGGAAAGACTGAGGGGCTTAAGAGACTCACCATGCAGTCTTCACTGTACTATTAACTCTTGTGAATTCAGGCTTATGCTAACAACTGCTAAATTTTAGGTAATGCTTGTAAAGACTACCTGGGAGAATGAGCCACTGGTAAAAATGAGTGTAGCAGAGCATGCTGGGCACTGTAACAAGCATCTTTAGCTGATGTCTGGAAGGCTTTAGTCTGCACAGAACTAGAGTGCTAGAAGGAAGCTGGAATCTTGGTCAGTGCAGACACAAAGAACCTAATAGGCTAACAGGAAGGAAGGGAGGAGAAAGAAGAGCAAGCGGGAAACAAGGCCAGCTGGGCTTGAAAAAGAGCCCTTTTCAAGAAAGCTAGAGAACTTGGAAGCCCAGGAAAAGGGATATCTGCAACCAGATAAAAAGACACAAGAAGGCCTGAGGCAACACAGCACAGAAGGGCCCAGATGTGGATGTGGTGCTGGAGGAGGCACTAGGCATTGCCAGCAGGAATAGCCTCTATAACACAATGCAGTGTGCTAGACCAGATGGGAACACGTCCTTTCCACATTGTTCTGTTCTCTATGTACTTGTGTTCCTGCGACTGTAGGATTGCAGTCTGAGGGTTCAAGCTGAAATCTTTAATGGAGAGTAGAAGATGATACCACTCCTTCTCCCCTTACAGAATCACAGAATAATTCAGGTTGGAGGGGACCTCTAGAGTTCTGCTCACCCAGTCCCCTGTTCACAGCAGTGCCACCTTCAAGGTTAGATACATTTTGCTCAGGCCCTTGCTTAGTCAAGCTTTGAAAAACTCCAGCAGCCTCTCTGGGCAACCCAGTGGTGATAGGTTCCCAAAGAGGCTGCTGGATCTCCATCCTCAATGGGAAGAGTTTTTACCCCACATCTAATTGGAAGATCTTTTGTTTGTGTCTGTTGCCTCTTGTCCTTTCCTTGTGCATCTTGAGAGGCTGGATCCTTCTTTGTAACCACTTCCTTCCTCCATGCTTTTCATAGTAGAACACACGGTAAGGTCTCACCTTCACCTTCTCTGTTCCAGGCTGGACACACTGAGCTCTTTCAGCCTTTCCTCACATGTCACATGACAGAGCTTCAAACAGCTTGGTGGTCTCCCATTACTCTTGTGCCAGTAGGTTGTTATCCTTCTTATACTGGGGAGCTCGAAACCAGGCCCAGAACTCCAAACGTGGTCTCACCTGTGCCAAGCAGAGAGGAAGGATCACTTCCCTGGGTCTGCTAGCTATGACTTACTAGAACATCCCAGGAAGCCAATGGGCTTTTTTGCCACAAGACCACACCACTGGCTCATGGGCAACTGTTTGTTCACTAGGAAGCCCCCGGTTTTTTTCTGCAGATCTGCTTCCTAGATAGTCAGCCCCAGCCTGTATGTTTGCAAGGGATTACTCCCTTCCAGGTGCAGGACTTACATTCACTCATTCAAACTTCACAGGGTTACTGTCAGCCCATTTCTCCACCCTGTCAAGATCCCTGTGAGTGGCAAGCCTAATTCTCAGTGTATCAACTGCTCCTCCCAGTTTCACACAGCTTGGTAAGAGCGCACTCCTCATTTAACGAGATGTTAAACATGATGGTAAATGAGTTTCCAGGGGAGTTTGTTCCATAATCTTCTAAGAGACTGCAGTTAGAACTAAGGTTATATCCACATGCAGAGTGTTTCAACATTACTTCACTTGAAGTTTTGCATTAAGTTTTTCACTTAAGTTTTCCCCCAGTACCTCTGCTCAGAAGGGTTGAGGAGAACATGACCCAGAGCTGAACATTTCCCTTTTCTTTTCCTGCTCCTGATAACCATGAGAATGCCACTTGCATTGAAAAAATTGCTTTTTAGTTTAACTCTATCAGCACAAGGTCTCTTCTGGCTGACCTATGCTTACCTAGATGATTTGCATTCATAACTATGACAGCATGTGCTTGTGTCCAGCCTTGGCAAATGACCTGAAGCAGCCCAACTGCTAGAACAAAAATATGAGTGCACACAGGGAGTGTATGGATCAAATATATAAATGATCTGCAAGGCAGGTGCCCCAAATTGATTATGTTAAAGGGGAATGTGACCATCACCTGTATCAAACAGATTTCAGGGAATTTCAATGAGCTTCTTGAAACAAAGCAATAGCATGGAAAGAAGTAAAAAAGAAGCATGAAAATTTGTAATAACTTATTATTATAACAGCTGTAAAAGGCTTCTGTAAAGACATGGTCCCCCACACCCTTCTCTATAAATTTGAGAGAGATGGATTTGATGAGTGGACTGTTAGATGGATAAAAAAGTGGTTGGATGGTCATATCCAGAGGGTTGTGGTCAACGGCTCAGTGTCCCAATGGATATTAGTGGCAAGTGGTGTCCTTCAGGGGTCCATATTGGGACCAGTGTTATTTAAATATCTCCATTAATAACACAGAGGAAGGGATCAAGTGCACCCTCAGCAGCTTTGCAGATGACACCAAGCTGAGGGTGCAATGACACATCTGAAGGACAGGCCAATCCAGAGGGACCTGGACAAGCCCCAGAAGTGGCCCATGGGAATCCCATGAGGTTCAACAAGACCAAGTGCTGGTGCTGCACCTGCGTCAGGATAACCCCCAGGATCAATCCAGGCTGGGGATGAGCAGATTGAGCAGCCCTGGAGCCTCCTTTTCTCCAGGCTGAGCCCACCCAGCTCCCTCAGCACTCCTGGTGCTCCAGACCCTTCCCCAGCTCTGTTTCCTTCTCTGGACATGCTCCAGCCCCTCAGTATCCTTGTTATGATGGGCCCAGAACTGGACACAGCCCCTGAGGTGCCTCAGCAGTGCCCAGCACAGAGGTCACTGCCCTGGGCCTGCTGGCCACAGTGACACAGGCCAGGTGCCATGGGCCTCTTGCCCACAGGGGCTCATGTCTATCCACTGTCACCAGCACCCCCAGGTCCTTCCCTACTGGGCACTTCCCAGCCCCTCTGCCCCAGGCTGGAGCTGCCTGGGGGTGTTGTGACCCAAGTGCAGGACATAGCAAAAAGGTGTTTACACACATCCAGTTAAAATACTCGCACTAGAGAAGTCTTGTATTTTCCTTCTGCATTAATTGAACTGGCACAGCTGTGTGTCCACAGCCCTTGGCATCTTAGTGTCCTCTACGGTTACTGCCAAAGCCTTCCCTACCTGTCCACACTGAGTACCTCACTTTTACCTCCAAATGTTCGTTCTCTCCCCTACAGGTTATTTCAAGCTTTATGCCCAAAATTTTCCCTACCTGTCCACTATGGATTGCCTCAGTTTACCTCAATATTTTCATTCTGTCCCCTACAGATTAACTCAGATTTTACCCCCAAAATGTTAATTCTGCCCCCCCAGATTAGCTAGATTTTACCACCAAAAATTCTACTGATTACCTCTATCCTATCCCCAAAAGGTTCATTCTGTCCCCTGCAGATTACCTCACAATTTTCCTCAAAAATATTCTACCCCTTCCATGTTACCTCAAGTTTTACACCCAAAATTTTCCCCACCTGAACCCTGATTAATTCATTTTTACCTCGAAATGTTCATTCTCTGCCTTATAGACCACTTCAGGCTTACTCTCAAAAATTTTGTTACATGTCCACTACTTGTCACCTCATATTTATCTCAAAATGTTCTTTTCTCTTCTCTACAGATTACCTCAAATTCAGTTTTACCTGAACACGTTCATTCTCTCCCCTACAGATTACCTCATATTTTACACCCAAAACTTTCCCTAAGTGCCCATTACTCATTACCTCATTTTTACTGCAATATATTCCTTCTCTACTCTGCAGATTAACTCAGATTTTACCCTCAAATATTATTTTCCCCATACATTACCTAGATTTTACTTCCACAAAACTTCACTGATCACCACGATCTTGTTCCCAAAATGTTCATTCTGTCCCCTACAGACTACCTCAGTTTTTACCTCAAAAATTCCTTGTACCTTACACATTACCTCAAGTTTTACCCCAAAAACTTCCACTCTGTCCACTACTGATTTCCTCAAGATTTTCCCTTTCTGTCCATTACTCATCACCTCATTTTTTACCTCAAATTGATCATTCTCTCCCAACAGACTACCTGAAGTTTTACCCCCAATATTTTCTCTACCTGTCCACGACAGATTACATTATTTTATCTTAAAATGTTCATTCTCTCCCACAGAGATTATATCAACTTTTAGCCCCAAAATTTTGCTTCCTATACACTACTGATTATGTAATTTTTACTTCAAAATATCCATTCTCTATCCTGGAGATTATCTTAATTTTACCCCCAAATTCTCCCTAACTGTCCTCTACTGATTACCTCAGTTTACCTCAATATTTTCATTCTCTCCCCAAAAGATTAACTCAACTTCATTCCTAAAATATTCATTTTATTCCCCTCTGCAGATTATGTAGTTTTTTCACATTCTCTCCCCTACACATTACCTCAGTTTTTCCCTAAAAAATGTCCCATACTTGTCCCCCGTAGATTAAGTCAGATTCTAACCCCCAAACCCTTCCATAAATTACCTCAATTTTCCCTGCAAAATGTTCATTCTGTCCCTTACAAATTACCTCAAATTTCTTCTCCAAAATATTCAGTCCCCTACTTTCTCTCTGAAAGGTTCTTTTTTTCTCTCTAAAGTGCCCCAGATTCACCACCCAAAAAAGGCTGATTTTGTTTCATCTATATTAATTCACCATTTGTCTCAAAAAGTCACCTCTGCTCCCCCTCCCAACCTACCTTTGCTTTTCCCTCAAAAATGTTAATTCTGTCCCTGAAAGAATTAACTCAGATCTTAAACCCAAAATGTTCATTCTGTCCCCTAGAAAATTACCTCAGATTTTAGCCCCAAAACATCCCTCCATTACCTCAGGTTCTACTCCCAAAATGTTCCCTAACGATTACTCCAATTTTACCTCAAAATGTTCTCTCTGTCCCCTACTGATTACCTCAGATATTAAACCCAAGATGTTCATTCTGTCCCCTATAGGTTACCTTACATTTACCCAAAAAAAGTTCATTCCATGCCTTACAGATTACCTCAGGTTTTACCCCTAGATTCTCCCTACCTGTCCCCTACAAATAACCTCAACTTTACCCCAAAATGTCACCTACTAATTGCCTCAGTCTTACTTCAAAATGTCCCCTACAGGTTAGATCAGATTATACCCCCAAAATATTCATTATGTCCCCTGAAGTTTACCTAGATTTTACAATCCCAGATTACCTCTTTTATCCCCCAAAATGTTTACTCTGTCCCTTACAGATTAGCTCATTATTTCTTTCCAGAATATCCACCATCCCTTACAGATTACCTCAACTTTTACCATCAAAATTTTCCCTACCTGTCCAATACAGATTACCTCAATTTTACCCCCAAAATGTCTTCTACTAAGAACCTCATTTTCACTTTCATTCTTTCCCCTAGGGATTACCTCAAATTTTATCACCCAAATCTTCCCCACTTCTGCACTACTGATTACCTTGTTTTCATCTCAAAATGTTCATTCTCTACAATACAGCCTTTATCTCCCAAATTTTCCCTACTTGCCTTCTACAGATTACCTCAATTTTACCCTGATGACACTCAGCAACTGCTCTGTTCCTCGCCTGGCTCACCACAAAGAGCTATTTCTATCTCCTTCATATAGACAATAATTTCTCACATTTTCAAGCCCTTAATTTTAGTTTCATTTCTATACAAAAAAGTTTTATTTGCATCTTCAAGCCCTATGGATCTATTAAGAAGTTCTTATATTCTAAAACCCTGTATATAATATGGCAGGCATGGGAATTATTTTGAAATCAATTTTTATATAAATTATTATTACCTGTCAATATATATAAATGAGAAACTTAACAGGATTTAGTACTTTACGCACACACCCTCCCTATGAATTTTCAGGCATTTTTGGGCTGTAACCACCTGGGCCACCACACTGCCGTAAAGCGCTTCACCACCTCATGGCGCCACACTGCCGTAAAGCACAGCCACCGTCCCGCCGTGCCCGCCACACTGCCGTAAAGCACGGCCGCCGTGTTGCTGCTCCCGTCCGGAGCCCGGTGCTCTCCTTCCTCCCGTTATTGCAAAGCCCCTGGAGAGGACTCTGTGCACTTGGATAGAGTCTACAGGAAGAGCGAAATGCACATTTCACGTAAAACAGAGCTGCCTCCGGTGCCCTTCTGTCCAGCCCAATTCCTGCCGCAGTTCTTGCCTCTTTTGATCTAGTCCGTCTGTTTTCCCAACTCCGCCTTCCCGAGGCTTCTCTAAACTGCCTCCGTTCCTCACGGGGACTCACCGGGGACAGGAGAGCCTGGACGTGCCCCCCAGTTGGGATGTTGATTTGCCATCCCGGTTTTAATCGCACCCTGCATTTCCTCGGGATTCCTGCGGCACAAACCCGTTTTTCTTTACATCCCAATTACTTCTTAAAGCAAAAAAAAATCCCCCTAAGAGACTCTACCCAATTTTTCCTGCCTCCTACAAAATAACATAGACGGTAAAACCGTGTCGTATTCCCCATTTCCTGGCCATTTCCCCCGTCATTAATTCCTAATGAGGCCACCAGGCATTGCTGGATCGTGCCAAATTTACCCCAGTTTTCTCCGGGATTGTCACCAAAGCGTGCAAACACAACATTGGGGAGGATCCGTGGCAATGTAGCCGTGACATCACCCCAGACCTGGGAGCGTGGTCCCAGGGTGTCCCCATTTTAGGGGGCACAGAAGGGGGTTCTAGAGGGGATTTGGAGATTCCTGACGCGTGTCCCCCCAGCATAACAGACAGGTACGAGCCACACTCCCGTCCCTGTGGATTTTGATTTAATTATCTTATAACGAGGAGTCATTAAAAAAAGCACTGGGGGGAAGGGCACGGGGGACACCCTATAGGGGTGCATCCTACAGTCCCCATAGGGGACCCAGGGCTGCCCCACAGGGATGAGACATCCCTTAGCCCCCCGTTCCTGCCCCCCAAGACCCCCATGGCCTCAGGAGAGGAGTCAGGCAACCCTATAGGGCCTAGGACCCACCACCCCATAGCCTCAAACCGAGGAACCCCTTCAAAATGACGCGCATCAGCCCCAAAATTATGGGAACCCCCCCCAAAATAACGGAGCCCCCACCAAACTATTAGGAACCCCCCAAAAATTGTGAGGGACTCCCCCAAAATGATGGGGAATCCCCCCTCAAATGACAGGGGAACTTCCAAAATTACGGGAACCTCCCAAAATGACTGCGACATCCCAAAAATTATTTAAAACCCGCCAAAAATTATGAGGGAGCCTCCAAAATTATGGAAACCACCGTCCAAGATGCCGGGGCACCCCCAAAACCCCAGCTCACTCACCAGCCTGTTGCGGTTTCCCATGGATCATCCGTATGTGCTGGATCCTGTCGGGGAGATTTTAGGGG
>VZTD01004420.1:553106-602337 GCA_013397725.1 Rhagologus leucostigma
GGATCCCTAAATGAACCCACCCGGGGGCGGCGGGGGCAGCAGCAGTACCGAGGTCCGTCAGCAGGGGGCAGCAGGGACACAGAGCCCATCCATATCCCGGACTTGTCCTAAGAGTGAGCGGAGAGAAAAGTCGGGATCGGCGGAGGGAGGAATTAGTGACCAGACACAGAAAGCTGGCCACAGAGGCACTGGGAGCAGAGGGGGATGGCGGCGGCAGGGAATAGCGGTGGGTGCAGGAGGAAGAGGGCAGAATGAACCAATAGGGACGGAGAGTTGGACAAACAGATAGAAAAGGGCAAAAATAGCAGCAGGGTACAGAGCAGAGGAGGAAGGATTAAAGTGGGCACAGCAAGATGGATGGAAAGAGATGAAAAAAGGAAAAAGCAATGGGCTATGCAGCAGGAAGGGAGGAATTAAAACACAGGGATGGGAAGCAATAAGATGCAGGGGGTGCATGGGATTCCAAGCAAGCGACAGGGAAATGGAAAAGGAGAGGCAGATGAGGAAACAGAATCACACCGTCCACAGGGCTGAGAAGGAAGAAACTGAATCACAGGGATCAGGACAAAGAGAGTCAGAGAAATTAAAAATACTGATGGGCTATGAGACAGAGAGGAAGGAATGAAAAAACAGGGACCTGGAGCTGGAGCCAGGCAGAGAGAGATGGAGAAATTAAAAACAGCCAGGGGCAACAGGGCACAGAAAGAGGAGAAAGAAAAAACACGATATGGAGCTGAACATAGAGATGGCAAAATAATATGACAGCAATGGGCTAACAGAGGGACAGTAAGGAATGAAAAGATAGGGATAAAGACCTGACACAGCATCACCTGCACAGGAAGCACAGCACCAGCTAGGGAGAGAGGAATTAAAACAGGGACAGGGAGCCCAAGGTGGGCAGGAGAAAGAAATATGGGCCTCACGGAAGGAAAGGAGGAATTAAAGATTGTGATCCAGCACCAGACTGAGAGACGGAGAAAGAAGTAATTGGTAAATAGGGACTGGAAACCAGAAAAAGGAGAGACAGAGAAAGAACACAGTAGGCCACAGGACGGAGAGGGAAGATTTCAAAATGAGAGGCAGGGAGAAGAGCAAAGAGAGATGGAGAAAGAAATAGACTCACTCCATGCTACAGAGCCAAGCAGGAAAACCTTGAACAGGGACAAGCCGCTGGACGGAGAGATACAGAGATGGCAGAAACACCAACAGGCTCCAGGCTCAAGAGAGGGAGGAACTCCAAAATACTGCCTGGGAGCCAGAGACAGAGAGACAGCAAAGGAAGAAGAAGCCATGGACTACAGGGCAAATACAGGGACAGGGAACCGCTCAGAGAAAGATGGAGAAAGAAGATGCAAGGGAGTCAAAATAAAAAAAAATGCAGTGCTGTGGGAAAGAGGGAGGAAAGGGGCAGTGGAGGAGCAGGGAGGGTCCTGGAATACACTAGAGGGGAGACGGCCCAGAGGACTCACCACAGCTCTCCTTCTTGGCACTGCTGGGAGAATTTGCCAATCCAGGTGTATCTTTCTCCTTCTCTCCTCCCTTCCTCTCCTGTAATTCCAGCTGCTGGGCTGTCCTCCACCTAAGAGAACAGGTGAGTGTCTCAGATCTCTTATAAGATGAGGCTTCCCAGGCATGTGGCCCCACTCCCACACTGCAGCCGTCCCACGCTGTGGTCACACAGAGGGAGCCACAAGGCACAGCCACACTCCAGCTGACAGGACAGACTGTCACACAGAGCTAGCCAGGACATTCCAGGTCCCATAGCTGACCTCCCTGTGGTTTTGCCCCTAGAGACAAACAGGTCCCCTCACATCCTGAGCTGGTCCCTGAAGATGCACTTGCCTCCAGCTCCCAAGCCTTCACCTTTACACCAGCTGGTCCATCACATACTCACACATCTGCACTCACTGCAGTCACTGACTATCCCCTCATTTTCCCACACTTGTTCCTCCCCTAAATTTCTCATAATAATTCCATCATTTTTTGTACAATCCCAGTTGGTTTTTTCCCATTTTGGATTGTGCTCCTTTTCCTCCTCTCTGGACAGGTGCCTGGGAGGCATGTCCCTGCCCAGCCAGCCCCACAGGCCAACCCGCTCCAGCAAGGGACCTGAGCAGAGTCACAGTTAAAATTTACAGTGAAGACTGTGTCTTCTTCCAGTGCCTGTGCTGGGGACGAGACAGTCTGAACTGATTGCAGTTAGTGGGTGTGTGTGGGGCAGGCATGTCAGGTGAGAAGAGAGTTCCCACCTCTGTTACGATCCGGTTTTAAATCCAGAAGAGCTAAGAAAATTAAGTCTCTGTGTATAAAACAGAAAGAAATTTCAAGGGTCAAAATATACCCAAAAACGAGATTAAAACCTGCTCTTGTGCAGGGTCTGAGGACCCCATCAGGGGGGCCTTTGATGGGCCATGACACCCCCTTCTGCTGTGGATAAGCTTGTTCCCCGGGGTGAAGGGTCCCTCAGCTGGGCTCCTCTGCACAGCGGAGGATGGGCGGGCACTGCGCCTCTGACCACAGGTTTTTCCAGCACACACCCAAGGCCTCTCTCCCCCCATGCTTTGGTGCGAGGGTCTGTGCGAGCCTGGCAGCTGATAGCCCTGGGGCTGTGGTCTCCACCCTGAAGGTGCTAAGCTTGATCCCTCTGAATGTGTTCTTCTCCCCAGCCCAGACCTGAGTCACTTTATCTTATCTCCATCAGGCAGTGGTGTGTAGGGCCTCACTCCAAAGGCCTATTCGGGGTGTGGTAGTATTCTCTGCATCTTTTGTAATACAAGTTTTAAAAGTCCTTCATGAAAATATTTAAGTCATAAACTGTAATATTTCAGTGTCTGACACACCTCCCACCAGTTGAACTTTTATCACATAGCTTAACAGTTTCCACAGAAGAAAGATGCCTCAAAATTATCTGGAAAGCCTCAGGCAAGTTGTAAACGCAGCCATTTAGCTAAGCAAGCAAATAGTACTGAACTGGTGGAGGGCTGTGTAAGAAATGGAGGCAGGGAACAAGAAAACAGTCGTCCCAGGACGTTCTGCAAAATGCTATTTGAAACAGTCTGGGAAATCCAAGGAAGAAAAATAGTTGGATGTGGTACAGAGAATAACTGTAAGGCGAGCCAAAGCTGAGACCTGAGAGAGGCATCTCAAGAAGTAGAATGGGGGTGACAATAAGAGAAACTGAACAGGTCCCATGCCAGAAAAGAAAAAAAGGGAAAGCCGGTTTGACAGCAGCAGGAATAGCCTCTACTTCACATAGAACAGGGCGGCTCCACAGAATCCAGTGTAACCACGTCCTGCACGCTTCAACTGCAGATACATCAAACAAGGCAACATTTTTTTTCAAATCTATCTGCACCCAGTCAAGCTGCAGAAGTTGCATTTAGGTATGCATTCATTTCACTCCGTTCCCCGGCTTTCATTCACATTCATTCAATTTATCCAAATCTGCTCACACTTGTCAAAACCCCATACTCACAGCCCCCGAGGGGTGCTGGTTTCGCCAGGATCCATGTTGCATGTAACAAAAGAGAAGATGGGCACCAACCATCACACCCTTTTAGTATCTCTTGTGCTATTTTCCACTGGCAGTGGAAAACTGCCTTGGAAGGGTCTTCTACAAAAGCTCGTGGGACCCAGCACTGACTGCGGTGGCATCCTTGTGCTTCACAGTCTGGCTACTTCTGCCTCCACGCACATCATGGAAATTCTTTGCTCATTTTCTGTGTTTCCTCATTCTATGGTCAGCTCCCAGTTGAACAAACAGGAAATAAATGGTATTTGTGACATGCTGTATCTTCCTGCCAGGTCCAGCATGTCAGATGGTAGGATCTTCTGCTGACAAGTTGTCTATGCTACAGAATGCAGAACTTCTGGTTTGAGAAAAACAATTCATTTCTCGATTTGACTGCCTTAAGCTGTGGTTTTGGTTATTAACACAGGCCATTCTTTTAACCTTTGCTCTGCTGTTTCTTCTGGTGCTTGCACACAGCCACTTCCATTCATACTTTGTTCATACCAATCAATATTTCAGTTTCAAGTGTCTGAAAGCTGATTTTGCTTACTACAGGGTCAGCTGAATACCAGAGTCAGGGCAAACAAGGAAATACTACAGCTGCAAGTGGAGGACATCAGAGAGAAAGATTTACAGGGTAGCAAGAGGTTACAGCAATCCAGCCACAGAAGTTTTTAACTTGAAGCAAAGGGCTTGATACTTAAGGCTGGAATCACTATGAAAATAACAATAATTTGGGACTCCTTGATACAGTGATCCCTTTTGCCTCACCCAGTTGTATTGTTTCATATAAATTGGTTCTGTTTAAAGTTGCTACGGAAGTAAATTATTTAGACATTACCAACAAACAGGATAAATCCTGCAATGTTTCTTTGTTTGCTTTTAGTCAGGCCTGATCCAAAACCCTTCCTGATTGTACTTAAGGGGGGAATAGAACATGCTTGCATTTGTAGCTTCTTTCTGCTTGCAGTGCTTCACTTTACTTTCTTGCTCCATACTGTTAATACTGTTGCAACAAAGTATGCAGCAAAGCTCCTCAGACCAGTAGTTCAGATTTCTGAGTGGATTAATGTAGAAATGTATGTTTTCACTGGAACTGGCTGAAAAAACAAGAGACAAATAAATATAAGCAAATTACTGTACAGTTTGCCTGAGTTATTATCTACTGTTTTAAGTTGGCAATATATTGCTGACTCAATGTTTGAATCATTTTCTACCTTATCAGTCAGTCCTGAAACTACCCCGAATATGGATCTGAGTTTTATTATGCTTGACGATCTGTTGACAACCTGAGAAGGCAAATATCCACACCTACAGCATAAACCAACCCAGAACTATCAGTTTACTTCTCTAAAGCTATGGCGTAGAAAACTCCTCCTTCTACCTCTCCTTTTCTGTTGCTTTTTAAAAATCATTTCATTGGTTCAATTATCATAGCAAGGGGACAGATATGGGGAAATACGCCCAAAGAAAAATTCTTACATAGCCTCCAACAACAAAGAAAGAGCATACCACAGGCAGCACCACCTTGGCCTTATTCCTGGGAGTGATTCCCTCTCTATGGCCTGAACAGTGACTGTGACTTTGTAGTTTCACATGCCTTTCAAATCAGGCATCAGCAACAGGCAACACAGGCCATTCACTTTATTTTCAAGGTTAATTTCCTGATCCAGAGGGAGCAGTTGATACTGTCCCCAAAACTTGCATTGCCAAAGGGTTTCAGTATAAAAGTTCATCTCAAATGGATTTAATCCTCAACCCTCTTTCGATTCACTATTTGCTGTGCTTCTTCCCCGTCCCACAGACCCTCCCCAGCCCTACTTCAGCACTTCTGCTTCTGTCGAGGTTTAACCCCAGCCAGCAGCCCGGCCCAGGCAGCCACTCACTCACTCCCCACCAGTGGGACTAGGGAGAGAATCAGAAGGGTAAAAGCTGGAAAACCTCTGGATTGAGATAAAGACAGTGTAATAGGGAAAGCAAAAGCTGCATACACAAGCAGAGCAATTCAAGGAATTAATTCCCTGCTTCCCAAGGGCAGGCAAGTGTTCAGCCATCTCCAGGAGAGCAGGACCCCATCACGCATCACTGTGTCTTGGGAAGACAAAAGCTGTAACATCAAATGTCCCAGCCTTCCTCCTCCCTCCTCCCCCTCCATCCCCCCTCAGTATACTGAGCATGATGCCTTCTGTATGGAATATCCCCTTGGGTCACTTGGGGTCACCTCTCCAGACTGTGCCTCCTCCCAGCTTCCCACACACCCCAGCCCCCTCCCCAGCATGGCAGTACAAGGAGTAAAGGCCTTGGCTCTGTGCAAGCACTGCTCAGCAATAATGAAAACATCTCTATTATCATCCCTGTTTTCAGGACAAATCCAAAACACAGCCTCATAGCAGCCACTTAAAGAAAATTAACCCTACCCCAGCCAAAACCAGCACAGCCTCACAACCCTGCCAGGACACTCCCCTGCAAACACCACTGATCAGCAGCTCACTGCCAGTCAAGAAGAAAGAAAAGTAATGGCATTGCCACCTAAATACTACAGTTATTTGTGTATGCTCTGTGTTTTATCCTGCGTTATATGCTTAACGCTCTGTACTAGATTTGTGTTCGTGTAGAGAGAGCAAAAGTTAGCAAGGTGAGGAAGTGTGGCTGCCTCATCCCTGGGAGTGTTCCAGGCCCGGTTGGATGGGGCATGGAGCAACCTGGTCTAGTGGAAGGAGACTGTGCCCAGCGTAGGGGGCGGAACGAGATGATCTTTAAGCCCTTTCCAACCCAAACCACTCCGTGATTCTGTAATAATAACAAGGAAACCTCACAGTCCTTTCAATCACTTCTTGTATTATTAATTTCCTGTGCGATGTTCAGCCAAGAAGACCTCCAGCCTAGGCGGATCCCTGCCCCCAGCGCGGCCCGAGCCGCTGGCCCCGCCCGTGCCTTCGGTTTCGGTTCCCCTCCAGCGCGGCCGAGAGGCGGCGACGAGTCCCCGCCCCGCTCCTGTTCCTGCTCCCGCCCCGCTCCTGTTCCTGCTCCCGCCCCGCTCCTTCCCCACTCCCGCTCGCGGTCCGGTGCCGGGCGGAGGGGCAGAATGAGCGACCCGGCCGTGACCAGTTTCCTCACCCAGACGCTGTGCGCCCATGGCGGGCGGCTGGGGCTGCGGGAGCTGCAGGAGTACATCGGGCTCTCGGCGCCGCAGCTGCAGAACACGCTGTCGGCGGCGGGCCCCCGGCGGTTCCTGGTGGTGGAGGGCGGCACGGAGGTCCTGGCCGTGACGGACGTGCGGGTCTGTGTCCGCAAGGAGTGCGACGGCTGCGGGCGGCTGCACCTCTGCAAGCTGCACCTCTTGGGCAGGTGCCACCTGGGGCCCAGGTGAGCGCGGGGGCGCGGGCAGCCCGTGGGGACGGCACGGGGCGGCTCCCAATCCTCTCACCGTCAAACCTCCTCACCCCCCCCAATACCCTCACCCCCACACACCCTCCTCNTGCCACCGAAACCCCTCACACACCCTCAATCCCCTCACAACCCTCCCGAAAACCTCTCACTACCCCCCTCATAACCCCTCTCACATCCCCAGCCCCGCCGGAGGTGCCGCTCCCGCCCCGGTGCCCCTTGAGGAGCGGGCAGTAATCGCCTCGGATACAACCGCGGGGGATCCTTGCTCCGGAGGGACTCGTGTCCTGCCCTCGCTGTGTCGGTAGAAGCCGACGATTTGTTTTGTTCTGGTTTCTTTGTTTGTTTGTTTGTTTAAACCTCCTCATTTCCACACCCGTCCCTCAGCCCCTCTGGCATCTGGGTGAAATAGTTTACACCTGTTTCTCACAAGGAAAAAGCAAAGTGCTGACATGCCCTCTGGTTTCACTTCGGAGAGTTACAGAAGTTGAGTTTTGCTGTAAGTCACTGCTTGGCTTATGGCCCTTTCTTTGAGAGGTGCTGATCGCCCCGGTACATCAGTCCCCGTTTCTGGAATATGGAGGACTCATGGGATGGACAGGCCTGGCAGCCTTTCTAGCCACAGGTGGCTGAAGGTGGTACCTAGTTTAAAAAACATAGAGGAAATCAAAGGCAAGTTCAGAAGAGCAACCCAGTTTTCCACGACAATCTCTGAGGGAAGAACTTTGTAATGTAAGCCCCCAGGCCCCAGGTCTGGCGCTGATGCAGCATTAGGAACATGCATGATCCCACTGGATCCTTCCTCTTCTGCCCTAACAGAATGGATCACTGTGCAGTTAGATCTGGATAGCATGGAGGGGAAAAGCCATGTCTCTCTCTCATCACTAGGATGATAAGATTTTCTTATTTTTTGTTACATTACAGACAATACAATAAGCTCCTGGGGGTTCACTGTTGGAAATGCCTTCACATGTGTGTAGGCACTCATGATGGATGACTTTGTGTGAATTAAAGTTTGCAATGAGGCGATTCCCTTCATAATGATAAACCATTCTGTCCTCTCAGTAACACTTAAGTATGTAAAATCACTTTGGTATGTGTTAAAAATTAATGAAGCAAAGAGCATACCTTTCATGGGAGGGAGCTTAATTAAAATGAGGAGGCAGAAATTCTGCTAGGTGGACCACATAAATCAAGATAGAGACTATTTTTTAACTGATAAGGTAAAATGTAGCCTTGCTTCCAGGTCTTGCATCCTTTTTGTTTTAGAATCCCTGGAAATAAAAATAGCTGGGCAAGTTACTTGGGTCTTCTGTTTAGTGGAATCATGATTTTAGTCCAGTTAATCCTGTTTGTAATGTCTGACAAGTGGCTTTTCACTGTTTTTTTCTTTTTGCCTAAGTGTGTTATTATTAAACTCATCTGTATAGTTAGCATTGTATTTGTAGAGTGTTTCATCCTTTGCATTGGAGATACAGACTCAGGTGATGTAGATCATTGTGTGACTGTCGGTGGAGTCTGAAGATGACTGGAGGAACACTGGTGATGGCTCCCACCTCAGATCCTCTGTAGCTTACGTACCTTCATAGCCACTGATTGAATGCATACAGCATCTAATACCCTTGGAAGGCTGTGTCTCAGGACCACAGATGGCACACTTCTGCCCTTCATGTTTATTTGCTTGCAAAGAGTGTGTCCAACAGGTAGCGGGGTCAGGAGAGAAATACCAACACAAGGGTCTGTACGGAGGAATTGGATCAGACACACCTTGAGGTAAAACTGTCATGAGGAGAGCTTCAGGAGTTAACTAGAGGCTGAAAGAGTAAAGGGATAGACTTGAATCTGGTAAATTAACAGGTGCTTCTACTGGTTGAGTATGTCTAATCATAAGGCTATATCAGATCATGTGTTGGAAGAGCAGGACATGAGGAAGCTGTATTTTACTGCATTGAATTAATGCACAGGTGGACGATGTGTCTCCTCTCTATTACTGATTTGCAGTACCTTGTCAAATAGATGTGAAAAATCTGCAATCTCCCTCTCTAATTCATACTCATCAGACTTTTCTCTTGGCTTTGCAAGTGGCAGCACTGTCTTCATTATTGTAGTTTAAACGCTTCCTTAGTCAAAACTCATAAGTTAAACTTTCTTACCTGTTTTTTGATTTTGTTTTTGTTTTTTTTTTTAAATACAGCCACTGAAGATAACAAAATGTGTTGTTTTCAGCTTCACTGTCGTATTTGTTTTGTGCAGACTCTTGCGTGTTTCTTTACTTGCCATCCCTAGGACAACAACCTTTTATGTTCACAAAATCAAGGGTGTTGCAACTTCCAGCACTGTTGGGTACTCATATAAGATTAACTTTCCCCCCCAGCTGTTTAGGTCATGTGACTTTACTTGGATCTTCCTGGAGGCAAAGAATGAGTGGGGTCTGGCTGCACTGAAGTTTAAAATGAGGAGGATAGGGTCACTGCATTTCACAAAGGAGTTCTGCTGTTCGGTCCATTCTCTAGCTAATTACAAACACCATCCAAACGTTCATAGAGACTCTCGCCAAGCCACCTTTTTCTCATGGCTTTTCCCAAGCTGTACATTATCTGAGGTTCTTCTTTAAATCAACTTGACTAAAGGAGTAAACATTGATATTTCTGTGTGTTTTTTTGCAGCTCTTGTAAGTACTCACATGACATCATGAATGCTGAGAACAAAAAAGTTCTAAAAACCCATGATTTGTCTGGCCTCAGTGAGAATGAGCTGCAAGTCCTGCTTCTCCAAAATGATGAATTCTTCCTCCCTGATGTAAGTTGTACGGATGTCTTAAGAGAAGGTTTTTGTTCATGAGGAATAGGAGAGGGCAAGAGAGAATGTGGAGTTCTGATCTTAATGTCAAGCTGTTAAGATATGAAACAGGATTAGTCAGAATGAAGGAGAAATGGGAATAGCAATGTCAAACAACATAAAGCCAAATCTGTGAAAGGGCTGTGTACTTAAAATAACTAATACTGCACTCCCACAGCAGTAAAACTGTTTAATAAGTACCCAAAGACACGCACCTAGAAAAGGCCCTGTCATCTGTGGTGTGTCAGGAGCAGACCTGCCCTCTGATAGCAGGAGGTGGGCAGCAAGGCTACAGCCTGTCTTGTGTCCCATTTCTGTTATCCCAACAGGATGGCCATAAAGCTACTCAAAACAAGTAAACAAAATTGTCAGCAACTTCACCAGAGGTTTACAAAGGGTGAGATAAGCAGGAGAGAGTTGAAAGATCACAGTAATGGTACATGCTTACAGGGTGAAAGGTATGACCAAAACCCACTTCTCTATGTTGCTTCTTCTCTGTAAGATGATGAAGATGAGGAAGTGAGGGCCCCTTTCCTTTTCCAATCTATGTAGGCCTGCACATTTTGGTGATTGAGGATATAAGACATGAGAAGAATCTGTGAGAAAATGACCAAATGTGTGCTGTCAGTTGTGGGTCAAATCTGGCTCTTCCGAAGTGCACTGAGTTTTTGTACACTGACTTTCTACAAAGTAACCTTTGTCCAGTTTGTATGCCACTCATTGATTTTGTTAAGTTTGGTTGAACATTCCATTCTGGTTCAGCCTGTGTGTATAAGGGCAATACTGTCTTCAAGGTATGGCTCTTTCAAATTCAGCAATACCCTGTTCTGGCTACAGCTGCTGCTGGTTAAGAAATTACCAAAGTACTGCCCTTGTCTTTTGCATCTTATAATCTCCACAGATTTGTTGACGCAACAGTTCTATTGTTTCTTCCCTGCTGTGAAAGTGCTGGACTTTGATGAAACAATTTCTTTTCGTGTAGTGTTTTAAAGTATGTTTTACTGACGGACTGAAGGAGCATGGTGGTGATTAGCAAGGAAAATTACTAATTGTTCTCAATAATGAGCAAATAGTAGCAACTGTCCTTGGCTGGTATTACCCTTAAGTGCTTACTAGAAATCTGTTCAGCCCTCACCCCTGGCAGGCATCATTAATTACCTGTAATTGAGCGCCTTAACTCCTATCATGCAGTTAAATAGCAAAACCAAGGGAAACTGTGTTCAGTGTAGGCCGTTCATAAACCTGAGAGCTGGGAGGTGGGATGTAAAAGCCAACTTGGCTGTTTCCTGCTTAGAAATGCTGACTGGTTGTGTGGCTGAAGACATGGCATGTAGGAAGCTCTCAAGCAAGAAGACACTTTAGCATTCTGAGCATTAGTGACCTGAACAGGGGTTCAGGGTAAGAAAAACACGACAGCACCACATCAGGGGATTTCACACTTTCCCTCACCTTCTCTCTGGCTCTCCTGTTTTGTTTGTTTGTTGTTTGTTTGGGGGGTGGTTGTGTTTGTTGGTTTGGTTTGGTTTTTGGTTTTGTTTCTTGGCAAATGCAAGGAGACAGTGTGCTTTCCTGATGTAGCTAAATAGTGGATTCCCTGTTGTCATGGTTTAAGCCCAGATAAGTACCAGGCAGCCACTTGCTCTCTCCCACCCTGGTGGGATGGGGAGGAGGATTGGAAAAGAGGTAAAACTTGTGGGTTGAGATAAGGATACTAAAATAATTGAAATAGAATAAAATATAGTAATAATAACCATAATGAGAAGGAGAGAGAAATATTAATAAGACCCAAGAGAAACAAGTAATTCCCAGTACAGTTGCTCCCCACCCGCTGGCTGATGCCCAACTCATCATCCTTGAGCAGTGGTTTGTGGCTCCTGGGAAGAGGGATTTGGAGTGGACCTGTGAGAGTCCCAGTGTGATATTGGGGCTCTCTGCCAGACAGCTGTGTGTCCTCCTCAAAGAAGCTTTCTTGTTGCAAGCTGCTCGGGGAGCAAAACTGTTACTGTGGTGCTTAGTAGTCAATATGAAGAAGTTTTTGGTCTGTGATTTGTTCCCTGGTCTGATTGTCTGTGTACCTATTTTTTGGTGCATAGAGGAATAAAGAAGTGCATTGCTTTTCCCGTATGTACTCTAATCTCAAACCACTCTTCTTAGCATTTTATAAGCTCAAATCTTCAATGCAGGATAAGCTTTACAAAAAGGAAGTGCAAATTCAGTTTCAGCTGCATGAAATAATAAATCATTTGACACAGTGTACATGTTTTTATGGAGATACTTGTTCTTTGTTGTTTATTATGTTGTAGGGGTTTTTAAAATAGAGTAACTGTAAACCAGTCTGGTTTTATGCAACTGTCTTGCATCCATTTTTGACACTCCTAAGCTTTCTGGGTTGGCTTTTCTTGGGAACAAAACATGCACAACTTCAAAACTGAAAATGCATGAGTCAGCTTAAAATACCTGCTCCTCTGTGCAAGAAATCTGTCTAGATTAAAGAAGTTACAGTAAACACATGCCTTTTAATCACAGTTTTTCTGCTGTTAAAGCTACATGCCTATAGGACAAAGAAAAATTCTAATGTGCTTTTCCATTTCCTATTGTATCCTTCCCACTTTTAGATCTGCCAGTTTTACAACAAAAAAGGTGGTCACTGTATGCAGCAAAACAACTGCAGCAAGCTTCATGTTTGTCGACACTTTCTCAAGGGGAAATGTAAATTTCCTCGATGCATAATGTCCCATAACCTCTTGGATGGCCATGCATTGAGAGTATTGGAAACTGGAGGCATTGATGGGAAGACAGCTTCGAACTTCCAGACTATATATGATTACAAGCATATGGAATTCAACAGGGAACAGAAGAAGGTGTATGGTAAGTTGCAAGAAACAGCGGTCTTAAACAGGATTTTGAGTTTGATAGAGGTAGAAGCAGTTCTTGCCTTACCTCCCACCTAAACCGCATCATCCTTTTGGTGCTTTCAGTACACAACTACAGACCAAGAAATGATATTAGGCAAAAACCAGCAGTTACAAGGATTAAAGAACCGAAGACAACTTTGCAAACAGTGGAATCCGTGCTGCATGTGCCACCTTCACAATGTAAATACCGAGATAATAGTACCAATTCTTTCCTTGTGGAATCAGCTTTTGTATTTCTCCTCTTGCAATATGTACATATTTTTTTCCTCTCTGCTATTGTGTGCTTGCAAGAATGGGGTAAATCATGGCACAGTCGTGTGGGAGGGAGAATTGCACATTCACTGCCTAAAATACTGTGTGCAAAACAGCAACTGAGTGCCTGGCAATAACTATGACTAGCTAGGGTTTGTAACTGCTATTGCACCTCTGTTGTATAAGCAGTGGAGTGCCGGTGGAAAATTACACGTGTGATGGACATAATTGTCCACAGAGATTGGGATATTGCCAGCTAGCTGAGCTTCTGGCCCAGCAGCTCTGTTCATTCAGTCTTCTCATGCAGGTCCCAGTAGCACCGTACCTGCTCAGAGCCGAGACCAGTTGCCAACAGGAGCGGGAGATAAAGATAAAGGTATGGATTGTTTCTGACTCTCCAGTCTTGAGACTGGTGGTTTTCATTGGGATTTGATTTCACGCAGCCTGACAGCTCCCAGTGGTAGTTGAGTGCAGTTTATGTGCTTGCCTTACTGTGTGCTGAAATCCATGGTACCAGATGGCCAACGGAGCAGTGTTGGAATTTCTGCCCAAGCGTTGTGCAGCGCTCTGTACTGTCCTGGACACATTTTTTCCTTCCTAGGAAGCTGACAGAATTGTATCTGCATGCAATATCTTTCCTTGTCTTCTATCCCTAGGCAATTAATATAGCTTTGTCAGTAGAGCTGTTGTCTTGATAGACCTTCCAGTGAGTGAATAGCAGCTTGTAAATCTCTTGTTCTTCTGGGCAGAAGGGCCTTGGCTTTAAAGCTTGTCAGAGTCCAATACTCTCTGAACAGGTTCTTTTAGATATTCCACACATGGATGGTTTAATGTTTCATATCAAATTACACGTGTGATGGACATAGTTGTCCACAGAGATTGGGATATTGCCAGCTAGCTGAGCTTCTGGCCCAGCAGCTCTGTTCATTCAGTCTTCTCATGCAGGTCCCAGTAGCACCGTACCTGCTCAGAGCCGAGACCAGTTGCCAACAGGAGCGGGAGATAAAGATAAAGGTATGGATTGTTTCTGACTCTCCAGTCTTGAGATGAGCTTATCTAAAGAGAGCTGATGTTACGCAGGTGTTGTGGACTAACCTCAGTGAGCACCACACAGCCACTTGCTCACTTCCCCTGATCCCCAGGGGGAAGAGGAAAGAAAGAATAAAGGCAAAAAAACTTGAGTGTCAAGATGGGGGAGGGAAAAAAAACCCAAATAGTAAGTGGAAGAGGAAAACCAAGCAAAAGAAGTGATACAAAGGCCTCGCTCACCACCTCCCACACACAGGCTGATGCCTAGCCAGTTTCCTAGCAAAAGGTAGCTAACCCTCCTAAAACTCCCTCTTCTCCGTTTTATTACTGAGCTTTATGTTATGTGGTGTGGAATGTTTGGTGAGTTTGGGTCCTTTGCCCACTTGTGTCCCCTCCCAAGCTATTGTGCACCCCCAGTTCTATTCACTCTGGGGGCAGGGTGAAAAACTGAGGCCTTGATGTATGTCACTGTTCAGCAAAAGCTGGGGCATGAGTGTGTTAACAGCATTGTTTTGGTCAAAAATCTAAAACACAGCCTCATACGGGTTGCTGTGAAGAAAATTACATCTTTTTCTAGCCATTTCCAGTACAGTGACATTTCTGATGTAGCAAAGTGATGCAAAATCCGCTGGAAACAAAATACAAATGTTGACTTACAAAACATAGCAATTACAGTGCACAGTTCAATCACAGTAATAATGGGATTCCCATTGCAGATCTGTATAATACACTGACTGTTGCATTATATACTCACTGGCTGTCCCCAGTCCCTGGGGAAGCTGAAGCCAGCTCAAGCCTGTTGCTGTCTTCAAAATTCTTTGGTTGGTTGTTTAGGTTTAATACCTCTGCATGGGGCTGAGCCCTGTGTTCGCTCCCCCCGTGCTGGTTTGGCTGACTTGAAGAGAAACATTTCTTCCCTCAGTCAGTCTGCTCAGCTGACATCGCCATTTCTGCACCCTCTGGTCCCCTTGGTGTGGAGACAAAGTCAGCTTCTTTGCAAGAACCATGGTCAGTCACACCCTGTGTTGTTCTGAGCTTCCTGACACTGCCCTTGCCTTTCCTCGCTGAATCTTCTTCCAGTGTCAGAGTTTATTGTTCAGTCACAAAGCCCTGACTTCTGTGTTGGGCTGTATGGGAAATAATCAGATCCTGAAAGTGCTTGACTTTGCTACTGCAGTCAAATCCTTGTTATTTCTGGGATGAAGTACCAAATGCAGTATCTTTCTCTTAGAGCAAATATGGACTGCTGTGTTCTTTGCTGTAGGTAAAAAGGACGATTCCTCTGATGATGCTTCAAAGGACAACAAAAAAGATAACTGTGATGAGATCTGTCTGTTCTATGTCTGGAAGTACTGCAAAAACAAGGGTAAGCTTTATGAAAAGTAGTGTTGTTGGAGAAGAGTTGTCTGCAGAGACACTCCTGCTCAATGGCTTGGGCTAGTGGTGGCACATGGAGAGTCAGTGGCAATTGTACCTCCTCAGTAGTTTCTTTTCTTTCCAAGTCACTAATAAACACTGTTAGAATTACAAACATAATCAGAGAAAAGCCAAATGGTATACTTAAACCCTTTCTCCTCTGGATAATCCTGCCTGTTTCAGCCCTTTTGATGGGGGCAGGTTTTGGGTACGTTCCTGCGGCAAAGCTCTTCAAGTGTGAAGTGTTACCCCTTCTGTAGCTAGAAGATCAAGTTATGAGCTGACTTGATGCTGTCATCAATGACAGCTGGTAAATATATGCCACCCTTTATTCCTGCTGTATCCTATGTACATCAGATAATAGCCATATTCTCCCTCATTAAGTCCTTTAAAAAGTGATCTGAGGTGTTAAAATATCTTCAAAAAACACAGTAGTTGTACCAGCTAAGCTAAAAATAAATCTAGTCCATTGTCTTTTTGGTAGTCGCCAGAACAGAGGTATGAGGGAAGAATGTAAGTAATTGTATTTGGGGGCTGTCCCTGAACAGTCATTTAACCCCAAGGTCTGGCTCTTCCTTTATTATGAGGAGGTACCATGACATTTTCTTTCCCTGAGCTTGTCCAGTAAGTTTCTAAAAGACTGCTACTCCTCTGACCACGTGGTCTTGATAAAAGACCCTGTATATAATGAGAATGGTGTACCTGGGTGAAACTGTGAAGGTCAGGCTCAAAGCAGCCATACTGTGACCACCAGATAACTAAACTCAAGGAACTGTTGGAGTGTTAGTGTGCTTCATTTGCCACATTTGGCTCAAAAGTTGTAAGGTGTTTGGTCCATACTTGGGTGGGGAGTGTCAGAAGAAAACCCTTCAGGCCTTGGCAACCACTCCATGATTTCTAAGGGATTAAGGAAAATAGAACCAAATGTATCAGAGTGTTTATGTGATGTATAGACTAGACTTCTTACGGCTGAGACACATGGTTGTGTGACACATAACATGCACTTCCTATGTGCAGCACTGCTCTCCCAGCTGCCAGTGTTGTGTCTCAGCAAAGGGAAGGTTCTGGTGTGTTTCAAATATATTTGGCAGTGTGTGTGTGTATACATATATATATATGTATGTTGCTTTTCTACGTAAGACTGCAGAAACACACTCCCCTTCTGTTTTCAGCACTCTGTCTTCGCTGGTTATACCAAAGCCCAGGAGAGGAAGCCTCAAGGTGTAAAAGATGCTGGTTCTGTTTTGCTTTTTCTTGTCTTGCTCTTTGTGTTAATGATTCCAGAGTTCTTGACTATGTCTGATTTCGTTACAGATAAATGCAAGTCTGTTCATTACCATTTGCCATATAAATGGGAGATACACAATGGGTTGTTCTGGCATGAACTTTCCATGATGGAGGAAATTGAAAAGGCCTATTGTGACCCAAAGAACAGCAGGTATAGTAATGCTGGGCTCCTTGCTTGGAGTATTGTGATTGAGCCCGTGTAGGAAAACTTGTGTTTTCTTGCTAAAGATGTCTGACTTCTCAGCTTCTGGTTACTGAGCCTCTCAGAAGCTGGGAGGATGTAAAAATGAGAATTTTTCTGTTTGAAAAAGCAAAGTAAGAGTGATTGCATGAAAATCCCACCCCAGTTTTGTCTTCTAAAAATAACAAAACTTTATCTTGCATTTAAAACTCTGTACAAGGTAAAAAGCAAGTGGAATACAGTGTTTAAAATACTAGTATTTCAGATCATTAATCAGTTTATTTACAGTAATGAAGTTCGGCCTTTTGACAACATTTCAGAGCTAGTCCTTCTCTATGGCTATTTCTTTCCTACTACAGCTAGTGTCTGTAATAACAATAATAGTAATCTATTACGTGCCTAGAGACATTTTATGAAATGCCCTTTGGTTTTTTTTCCTTCTATTTTAAGAGTGTGTTTTCCTTTTAACTCCTTTCTGAAAAGTCCCATTCAAAGCCACCTGGATTCATAGGGGACCCGGAGTTCAGCTTCACAAAATGGTGTTCTAGTTTTGGCCCATGCCGCCTAAGGCACCAGATGATTTTGATTTGCAGTTTTCTGGAGATCACAAGCAATATGCCCAAGAGGAGGCTGCTATCAAAGTCTTCCTGCCTGGGAGTTAACTTTTAAAGCCTCGCAGGAGTAAGAGCCCACGTGGCTCCAGTGATGAATGCAGTTTGCAGAACTCACAGCTGTGATTGCTGTGATTGCATCCTTTGTAACCACAGAAAAAGAACAAAGTTGGTAAGCTGCAGGTGTTCGCTGGCAAATTCAGTCACACACTTTTCACATTCTGCTTTTGTACGGAGAAAGACTGTGACCACACTTAGTTATCATGGAAGTTCCTTTTGCCACAATGTACTTGGAGCCTGACGCTGTAAAGCTGGCAGTACCACATGTGACTGAGATGGCACTTGTTGTCTCACAGGCCAGAGTTCACTTCTTCAGCTTGGAAATGGTTTTCAGAGCTGCCATGCATTGTGGGAAAAAATACTCTTATTTCAGATCTCATTAAGTTTGGTCCCATTATATTAAAGAAAATAGCACCAGCTTAAACTGGGGATTAGAGGATAAAATACCCACTGTTAACTATAGTAAACCTGGATTTGTCCTTACAGCATGACAAGTAGGAACATTAATTTCCAGACAATGACCTGCTCTTCTTCTTTGGTTCGACGCCTCTCTACACCATCATCAGTCACAAAACCCACATTCCTACTGACCACACAGTGGATTTGGTACTGGAAGAATAACCAAGACAAGTGGATTGAATATGGAGAACAGGTGAGTTCACATCCTGTGCTTTGAGTCACTTCTGCAGAAATACGTGGAGCCTCTCTGCATCATTCCCCTTTTCTCAGCAGGATTAATTAAGTGAATCCGTGTGCTTGAATTTTACAGTGTTGGGTAAGGCAGTGAAGCTACAGCTGTTCATAACAGGCATGATAAAATGCTGACAGGCTGGAGGGAAGAGAGCTCCCTTTTGGGGCTGTCCATGGCCCCTACAGAGATTTAACATATATACGCTGTCCTTAAGATGTATGGGAAGTAGTTGCCTCTTTTCTAAGCATTGCCCTGCTTCCTTGGACATGCAAGCGTTGCTCTGCTCTCTCAGATCAAATGCAGTTGTTTTCCTTGTATGTCCAAGTCCTCTGATGAGAAAGTAATCTATCTGAAAAACGCAGGAAAAGAAATAAATATAGAATCTCACCTTCCCCCAAGGCAGATGAGTTTACCCCATATGGTTTACAGTATAGTAGCACAAATGGTAGAACACAAAGGTGATCCAGGGACTTGGAAAAGTACACAGGGAAAGGTGTTGGATAGAGTGCAGTTTAAAAGACTCAGAGAGTAACCTCAAAGAGTACTAAGCCTCAAGGAGTCACCCTGAGAGGTGTCCCAGGTCCAGGAGAGATCACAGCTGTGCAGCTGCTCCTTAGTAGGGAGAGCTTGCAAGGAGCTCACCCAGGCTTTCCTATCTGTGGAATGAAGCAGCTGGCTCAAATCACAAGCAAAGCAAAAGGTAAGTGTGAGACTCCTTACACCTGCAACTTTCTTTTTTCCTTGGCAGTCTAGTCTTGGAAGAACCACTTGCTATTCATGCATTAATCACATCATCAGTGTTTGCTTCCAAGATCATATGCATCAATGCTTACCATGTCACCCTGTTCCTCTGCGGGTTTTCAGAGAGCAAGTTGGAACTAGAAAAGTTCTTGGCCTAGGCCTTTGCTTGCTTTGGAGCCTGAACCAAACTAACACTGGTTGGTAAGGACTTGAGTGTACCCATCACACCCAGTGGTAGTTCAGCCCCGCTGCCTCCCCTGCTGTGGGACTGAACAGAGAATCAGAAGGGTAAAAATGAGAAAACTCGTGGGATGTGATAAAGACTAAAAGATAAAGCAAAAGTGTGTGCACAAGCAAAGCAAAACAAGGGATTCGTTTCCCACTTCCCTTGGACAGGCAGGTGCTCAGCCATCCCAGGAAAGCCAGGCTCCATCACAGGTCACAGTGTCTTGGGAAAACAAATACCATCACCCCAAATGTCTCCCCGTTCCTTCTCCTCCCCCCAGCTTTGTATACTGGAGTGACACCATATGGTCTGGGATGTCCCTGTGGCCAGCTGGGGTCAGCTGTCCTGGTTGTGTATCCTCCCAACTCCTTGTGCCCCCTGATCCCTTGCTGGTGGGGTGGGAGAGGAGCAGAAAAGGCCTTGGCTCTGTGCATGCCCTGCTCAGCAACAACTAAAACATCCCTGTGTTATCAGCACTGTTTGGCACAAATCCAAAACACAGCCACTACCAGCTACTGGGAAGGAATTTAACTCTACCCCAGGCAAAACCAGCACAACTTGTTACGGGAATTTAAATGGAATATATGTGTGTCCATCATTACTAATTATGTATTTGTGTGTATGTTACAAATGTTCAGTATCAGCTTCAGGCCACCATAGTTCTGGGTAGATTCCTTGTCATCCTACTCTTTGCCTCTTCTTTCCCTCTTCCCCAGCTAGTTATCCAGGATTTAGTCCTGATTGTGATACTTGTCTTCTCATTCTTTCTTTTTTTCTCTTCTCCCCACAAAGGAAGAAGGGAACAGCATAACCTCACCATCTTCTGCTGTAATTGAGAATTTATATCAAGCAGATCCAGATGCCGTTGTACCTTTCCAGGCTGGCCAATATCGATACGAACTCAATTTTAAAGGTAGTCATTTTAAAGGTTCTCATCTACAACTATGCAGTGCTTTACAGAGTCTTGCAAAGTCTCTCAGCTTTTAAGCTATAACTTGCTTTTCTGACACCACCAGTTTCACTTACTGGAAGTGGAAGTGAGGTAGTGATGGTCCAGAGGAAATTCCTTACAAAAGTAACCTTCCCCCTCTTATTCCTTGACACTCTCCAGACTCATACCTGACCAGAAATAAAAAGATTCATAGTCTTCACATAAAGTCATAGTAAATCTTAAGTAAAGTAAGTTAATTCTGTGGATGGTAAAAAATACAAGTTAAGCATCTTTGTGCTGCTGTAGCAATGTTTAAAGAGCATGAGTGGCTTGAGGGAGCAAGCAAGATAGGCACAGGTTCAATCACAGAGTTACAGGAAAGACAGGAAGCTTATACAGCCTTTGTGCAGCTATTCCTCAGCAGGAATTGACAGTGAATATGTGACAGTGAATACAGGGTCAGACTTAAAGAATGACTCTGCTTAATTAATGACCCCATCTTGTAGACTTATTCATGACTTTTTTCTCCTGCTCTTTTTTCTCTTCAAGAAATGACCCAGACAAACACTACTTTTAAAACTCGAAGACAGGTCTGCAGACGACCAAAATTTGTGTCTTCTGAAGATGTGCAGAAGATAAAGACAGGGTAAGTGCTCTTTAGGTTGTTTTTTCATATTTTAGAAGTAATTATAAGGCAAAATGGCTGCCAGTTGTACAAAGAGCACAGGTGCTGCTGGAGAAGGCATTTCCATGAGACTGAGCAACAGAAACTGTATCACAATCTGCAGTCTTGGTGCATCACCTGCTGCCTGGGGTACATGTACGCCAGGTACTACAGCCACTAAGTTTTTACTTAAAAAAGCAAGTGCAAGAGGCCTGTGGTGGTTTAGTGGCAGCATACAGAGCCCAACTTACAGACTGAGGGTCTTTCCCAGTTTCTCTGTGGTTTATTTTGTTAGTTCTTAAATACAGGAATTGGCCAAAGTGGATGCTCCAAATTTGAATGTTTGGAGCAGTACTAGAATTAATAACACTTCATTTTCTGTCTGTTTGCAAGCAGCCAGAGGGATTCTTCTATTCCAAATCAACCCTGTCCAAGCCACTGGGATGCATCTGCACTGCCTGACTTGGGATACAAGGTATCTTTTTTTCCCCCCTTCTTGTAATTCTGATGGAAAGGCACAATTCAAAGCTTAACTGAATCAATTGTAACTTCGTAGATGCTAAAAAGGGACAGGAGTCGTTTCTTAGGTGGATGTGCTAAAGATCTGGGTGATCTCCCAAGGGCACCTGAAACAAGTCCCAAATTGCCTTGAACTTCAACTGCATTTTAGGCATTTATCTACATGCAAACCCAAAACTCACCAAATTCAAGACAGGAAGAGTAAGTTTGGGTTGGAGATCCAGGAAAGGAAATCTCTATATCCTCCAGTACTGTCACATACATCAGAGATCTGAGCTCAGACCTTGGCCTCAAGAAATGGTAGAAATAAAGATCTACAACTGTAAAATAAGAAAACATTGCAGTGATGTCTTCCACAAAACAAAACAAACCCCCGTCAGCCCAAGGTCTGTGTTCTTATTTGATCTACCAAGACCAAAATGTGTGGGTGTTTTTTAGCTTACTAGGTCCTGCAGTCCTTCTGGAAGAGCAGCACAGTTTGTGAAAGTATGACAGGACGCTAGAAAAAAAGGCTTTTTCGTGTTACACTTGCCGTTTGTGTAGTGGTTTTGACCCTGCTTGAGGAACAGGAGCGTAAGAGGTTTTCCTTGTTGACTGTGTCACAGAATCTTGTGTGGTGCTGACCAGCTGGTGTTGGCACAGATACCCTGGGGGCTAAGGAACACCAGTGTGTGGCTGTGTGTCAGTGTCACGGGTGGAGTAAAGCACTTGCCTCGCAAGAGAGAGGGAGTGCTGTATTGATATAAAACTGCCATTTAACAAAGTTTGATAGTGAAGGTGACAGTGGTTTAACAAGACCTGATTGCCAAGTACATTTGATTATTGACTGCATAGAGGACAGGGTCAGACAAAACTGTTAGAGAGACCCTCCTGTTGAAAGAAAAGATGAAATAATAATGAGAGTGTGTGGGAATCTGGCAGGCAGCCCTTTTGAAGATTTGCCTGTGATATTTGAAGCTCAGTGGAAGTAAAAAAGGAATATGCTCTTCCCTTGGCTTATCAGCATCTTAACTAACAAGCATATATTTTTCCAAAGAATGCCAGAAAGACAGCTCTGTTCTTTTTAGGTCTCTTGAGCTGTATGTACTTAATTTCTTCCCTTACTTGCTCTGAAAACTTGTCTGAATTTTAATTGAGTCCATTTGGTGGGGTGTTCCTGGAGTCACTGGGGTGAATGTGGGAGGCTTTGGAATGCACTGCACAGATCCGTGGTATGTTTTGGTTGTACATGTGGGGATGTGTGACTAGAAGGATCACCTTGTTCCCCAGAGCTCAGTTTGCTTGCTGAGTTGGCACCTAAGAAAACATCTCTTAACTTGTGAGTGCCTTTCATAGGAAAGGAAAAGTGGCAATGCCCACAATACCTGTTGGCATTAAAAGTGAAAGCCTGGGCTAGATTAAATCTTTCTGTGGGACCCTAAGCTTGTTTTTTTGCAGTAGGTAATACTGGGAGTGGCTGGGATTCTGCATGCTTGTGGTGACCATTGTAAGAGCTGACAGCTACAACTCGATGAACTGCCTTCTTTTCAGACATTGGCAAATAATCCTGGCAAAATCTGCTGCGCTGGAAGTGATCCATTTTAAAAAAGAACCTGTGAGATAGGCAGAAAGTCATCTTGGCTTATAATGAGCAGCTATGTTTTGGTAACATTGCTTATTTTTTGAGCATTGCAGTGTCTTAATGTGTAAGTCATTGAGAACTGTTCTGTAGAAAGAAGGGTGTAAAATGCACAGTGGAAATTGGTAACACTGATTGGAAAGCTGGGGTGAATTTCTCCTGTCTTTGTTTAACAAAGTGGAATTTGTAGTTGTTAAATGTTTTAAAGGAAAAAAAAAAGAATTGATTATATCCTGAAACTTCATGCTGGGTTTAAAATTGTTTCTTTAATGTACAACTGAGAAAAGTGTGCAGTGGATGTGTGGTTTCCTGTCAGGGGATTAGTCTTTGTGTGGCTGATGTGTTGGTGAATGCTGGCCACACGCAGGCCAAGGGTTGCTGCACTGTTCCAGGCACAGGATGCAATGTGAAGAGTGTCTGTATTTTACAGACATCAGTTCTGGTGGGGTCACTGTCACCAGCACCAACTCTGCTCCTTCCAAAACTCCAGTGAGGCAGAGCTCAGGGTGTGAGTCACAGAGTACCGCTCCTGTGCAGTCATACACTGGTGGGAATTGCTGTCAGAGCAGTGATTCCTTCTCTGCCGTGGGAACTCTGCTCCTTGATAACAGGGGAGCAAATGCTCACACTCAGTGGGATTTTCTTTTTCAGGCCTGAAGGTGAAAAATGCTGAAGTGTGCAGTATCAGCCTTCAACAGCAGTGTGGTGCTGTGACCCTTTATTAGCACTGGAAGCATCCTTGGGGAAATAAGGACAACCCCACAAAGTTTTCATGGAAGGGAGAACCGGCTTTGTTGTCTGGAGGCCATCATATGATAAAATAATGGAAGTACCTTTCTTACAGGATTAGGCCTTGTGTCACATGGCTGACCCTCTGTTTTACCTAGAAAGGTTACAGTTCCTGAGGAAGAGATAATAGAATCATAGAATATGCTGAGTTGGAAGGGACCCATCAGGATCATCAAGTCCAACTCCTGGCCCTGCACAGGACACCCCAGGAATCACACCATGTGCCTGAAAGATGCAGAATAGCAATAGCACATTTGTAGTTTAAGCAGGAATTGTTCATGTGTACATAAATTTGGAGATGACACCAAACTGAACACTGCAGGTGACACACCTGAAGGACAGGGCTATCCAAAGGGACGTGGACAAACTCAAGAAGTGGCCCATGGGAATCCCATGAGGTTGAACAAGACCAAGTGCTGGTGCTGCACCTGCATCAGGACAACCTCTGGGGATCAATCCAGGCTGGGGATGAGCAGATGGAGCAGCCCTGGGAGAAGGACCTGGGGGTGCTGGTGGTGAGAGCTGGATATGCCCTGCCCTGAACCTCCCTTGTGCTGAGCTAATTATTTACGAGTGCCTGGAGTGACAGGACAAGAGGGAATGGGTTCAAAGTGACAGAGAGCAGGTTTAGATTAGGTATCCGGAAGAAATTGTTCTCTGTGAGGGTGGGGAGGCCCTGGCCCAGGTTGCCCAGAGAAGCTGTGGCTGCCCCATCCCTGGAAGTGTCCAAGGCCAGGTTGGATGGGACTTGGAGCAACCTGGGATTAGTGGAAGGTGTCCCTGCCCGTGGTAGGGGCTTGAGACAGGATGAGTTTTAAGGTCCTTTCCAAACCAAACCAGTCTGTGATTCTAAATAAAAGATGTAGTACTGAAATGCAGTGACATGATTTTCATCCTGTAGGTGTTGGTGAGCAGGTTGGGCTGTGGTGCCACAGCCTGTGCAGACAATCAGTACTTGCACATCCTGATTGTTTTATGTGTTGCGCTGTAAAGCTTTGGAAAATGCTCCTGTATTGAGACATGGGAAATTTCACTCAACATTTTAAAGGCTTTTAAATAAATTCAAAGAAACAGTTCTTTCTTGTGCAGCTGACTTTATTCTTAATCTTTAGAACACTTTCCTGTGACTGATCTCTTCATTAGTAAGTACTTAAATGTAGCTGTGAAACACAAGTTTTATCCTATTTTCTTTCCTCTCTAAGCTCAGCCTTCTAAAACAGGGAGTTTTTGCCTGGTAGGGTAAGATGTTAGTTTCCTGTTACTTTTTAGGATGGCCGCAGCTTTCCTGCTTAAAACACTTTGGAACGTGGGATGTTGGGATCTCACTTTGTCATCTTGAGTTCCCATGTGGCTTAAGTTGTGGTAAAGTGGAAAGTATTACCAGGTGACATCAGCCTGTCAGCATCATGCTTTTGCAGTTTATGGAGATAAATGTTGATTCTAGAAGATTAAAGACACAAGTTACTTTAGAGAAAAAGTGGAAAATTTACGCATGACATAAGCAAGCAGAAGAGCTCAAGGAATGTTTTAATTATGTTTTGCATTAAATTCTCTTTGGGAAGAATGTGCATTTCTTGATGGATTTTTAAACACAAAATGTATGGATAAATAAATGAAAGGATAATGGCTAAATAGACTTTGTTTCCTTTGGGAAAGGAGATGTATTTGTTTAAGCAGGTATTGTTTAGAAATGTAGGGTTTTTTTCTGAAGTCTGTATTTTAAGTGAAGTTTTCTAAGTTCTAACTCTGAAAAGTTAAGGCACAACAATGCTAGGAGGGTGTTTGTGTTTCATTTGTTTCATCTTTAATAGCTGAAGCTCCTGTAAATGTCTGGTTACAAATGATGCTGTTATCTAACATCTTTTGTTCTTAATCAGCTTTAGATATAAAACTGACACTATCTGGAATAACCTGTCAAGGTTTCTTCTTGCAATTTCTGTTTCATTGAGATTTAAAGTTGCAAATGTCAACTCTTGGAGATGATAAACCTCTAACTGATGCTTTCAGCATCCTTCCTGAAGAGAGGTGAGGTGTCCTTGCAAAGCAGGAGTGACGTACTGATTTACTTATTATTTATTCACACAATCATGATCTAAAGCATTAAATTAGCCTTCATAAGCGTAGTGTTGGGACCCTTCTGAAAGTGTATCTGCTGGAAATTAGGCTTCTGCGTATTCTGAGCTCACTGCAGCCTCATGCCTTCTCTTTTGCTTTGGTTTGTATTTTATAGGCAGTGGTGATCAGTAATGTGACCTCTGAATACAACGGAATAAAGCAGCTGTTTCATCAGACTATGAAAAATTACAGCATCCTTAAAATACAGAGGATTCAGAATCCATCCCTCTGGAAGGTGTTTCAGTGGTTAGTATTTTTTTCCCTATCCTTACGAGGAGGGAGTCTCCAAGAACAGGTTGTCCTGTATGTGCTTTCTAGGAAAGAAAGGAGGTTGCCACCCGTGCTTTAACATGACTGGTATTTCCTTATTAGCAGTTTCAGGAGTGAAATTGGTGTCTGAGACCTTCCACACAATGCCAAGCTCCTGTTGGGAGCGTGGCTCATTGGGAGAGGGGGAGAGGAGCCTGGAGAGAAAGATAGGCATGATGCAAAACTAGGATGAGGATACCCACAGGGATGTGGAACAGTAATTGTCTCGGGGATGGAGCAATAACTGCCTGCTGCGCACATGCTCTGTTACAAATCTTTATCCCTTAGAGTATATGAAATGCTAAAAAGGGTAAAGGCTGCTTGGGCCTTTTTGTTCCAAACAGATTTATTTAAGGTACTTTTGCTGAACAAAGTCTGTATTCACTGAGAAAGAATTCTTGTGTTTTAACTTCATGATCTCTGAGTTCCAGAGCTCCTTTCTGGTTTTAAACATCTGTATCAGTGATGCTGATTTGTAGGTACTTAGGCCAAGCTGGATACCAGCAGATTTGAGCTGGGGCTCAACCATGTTCACGTTAGTTTGATGTAAGATTAAGCTGTTGCTTAGAACAGTTGTCTAGTTTAAAACAAGAGTAAGTATTCAAGGACTGTATGGAATGGTAATGGAGTAGAAAAATACTGCTCAAATTAGTACTTTCACCTGCAAAATGATGGAACCCAGAAAGTTATCAGATTTCATAAAACCTTTTAATCTAGCAAAACATAAGAGACTTCAAAACACGTAGTAGTGCATACTTTTTATCCTCCAATGAGATAATTAAGTTAAGCAGGCAGAGTTTAACATCGCCAAGTCCAGAGGATGATGGAGTAGTTTGGGTTGGAAGAGACCTTAAAGCTCATGCAATCTGCTGTGGGCGGGGACATCTTCCATTATCCCAGGTTGCTCCAAGCCCAGCCCAAACTAGCCTGGAACACTTTCAGGGATGGGGCAGCCAGAGCTTCTCTGGGTACCTTGTGCCAGGGCCTCCCCACCCTCACAGTAAGTTCTCAATGAACAAGTTTCAGTCCGTTGCTCTTAACTTTTCATTTACTAATTTACAAGTTGGAAGGATTCTTCCCTCCCCCTGGCTCTGCTTAATTTGTAGCTGATGACTTTCTGAAGAGTATTACTGTCTTGTCCACTTCAGCAGCTTCTGAAAACCTGAGAGGTGTATGGATGCTATGGAATAATGATGGGAAATACGAGTTGAGCCTTTTATTGTGATTTCTCTTTTGACCCTGTTCAGTCTGACTCTGGCCTCAACCAGCGAGGTGTGCAGTGGGGAAAGCAGGCTGGGTTTGTGTCCTGGCCCCATCTCCTCAGCAGCACT
The DNA here is from genome assembly GCA_013397725.1 of Rhagologus leucostigma. NCBI lineage: Eukaryota > Metazoa > Chordata > Aves > Passeriformes > Rhagologus > Rhagologus leucostigma. The sequence goes on from VZTD01004420.1 coordinate 580,528, forward strand.
GACTTCTCTCAGGGACAGGAGCTAGGGCTGTAGCACGGAGCACAAGCTGCCTCCAGCTTTGAGCTGCTGTGGAAACACAGAGCCTCTGTGGTTAATGCTGCCTCCACTCCACTGAGAGCTTGGGTGGGAAGGGACAAGAGACCTTAAAGCACATCCAGTAGGACCCTACCGAGGAGCAAAAGGTTGGTACAGTGGCGACTGGAATAATGTTACATTCCCTGAGTAGAGCCAGAATCATCTAGAATTGCTGAGCAGTGGTATCAGTACAGTGCTCATCTCGTTCACCATGCTGCTGGTGTGTCTCGTCTTCTGAGAGGAGAGAGCAGGCTAGAAACCTCATCCAGCTGACATTTACATGGATGTTACATAGTCGTTTGATTTGTTTAAAAAACCTTTTTCCCTTTTCTTCCATGGCTCACATTCTCCTCCCTTTCATTTTGTTAGGCAAAAGGAGAAGATGAAAAAGGAAAATGGAGGAAAGGAAGTCCAGGAAAAACTCCTGTTCCACGGAACCGATGTCCACTCCATGAAAACCATCTGCACTCAGAACTTTGACTGGAGAATTTGTGGAAGCAATGGAACTAACTATGGGAAGGGTATGTAGAAAGTGAGATGGCTGCTCAGACTCCCCTGATAGTGGAGCAATCAAAGTTCTGAAGTCTTTAACTATCAAAAAAAAAATCAGAATTGGTATTATGATCCTTCTGAAGAGGGCCAGGATTTGCTTTGGGTTGGGGGTAAGTGTTCTCACAAGGTGTCAAGAGCATTAGTGCAGGGGTTTGCTGTAGGTGGCATTTTCTGATGTCTGAGGTCATAATTTGAACTTGCAAGAGAAATTAGTTTGTATGGCAGGGAGCAAAGGAGTGTGCATGCCCTCAGTGTGATCGTGGAAGGTCCTCATGTTTTCTTGTCTGTCCCTCTCATTATAACACACAGACCTGTAGTGTGCTTATTGGTATGGCTTTTAAAAAAATTAATCCTAAAATAGCAAATTCTGATTGGAAATTACACAGTGCAATCCCCTCTCTTGCAAAAATTTTGGTGCTATTCTGTAAAGTGAGTAAGGGAAGTCCTGTAAGTTGGGTCGGATGCCTCCTGAAAACCTGGGGCATGCTCAGATTATGCTGTCACTGTATAGATTCTCCTCACAACCACGTTTTCATCTTGTTTTCTAGGAAGTTACTTTGCTAGAGATGCTTCCTATTCCCATATCTACTGTCAGGCTACGCAGCAGGGATACTTGATGTTTGTGGCTCGCGTTCTGGTTGGAGACTACGTTAAAGGCAACGCCACCTACGTCCGCCCCCCAAACAAGTGTGCTGACAGGCTGCGGTTTTATGACAGCTGTGTGGATGATGAGTTAAATCCTTCTGTTTTCGTTGTCTTTGAAAAACACCAGATTTACCCCGAGTACATAATAGAGTATAACGCGGAGATAATAGGAGCATATAAAGAGAAGGGAACAAGTCAGAGTAGAGAGGAGAGAAGATGTGTTATATCTTAGAGGAACGTGGCAGTTTGTGTCCCTTATCTTGTTTTCTGTAGTGTAGGTGTTCTCCTACTTGGTGACTTCTTTCTTTTTAATACAGTTCTTCAGAATGTTAATCCAAACAATTTTTGCATTGAGGAGGGCTGGCAAAGCAGATGTCACATTTGTTGTGACTGCCTTATCTTCTTCTCTTCCTCTCTTAAATGAAGCAGAGACATTTCGATAACCATAGCAGGAAAATCAGAATTGTGGGATGGGAAATTGAATGTTATGACTGCTGTGGGCTAATAATTGTAAATGCATCACCTAAAAAAACAGAGGCTTTCTCTTCGTAAACAGTTAAAAGAAAAATTAACAGTACAGTAGTTTTTAAGGAAGCTTTCAGGTTTTTCGTAGCCAGAGATTCTTTTCAGTGCAGAATTCATCTGTTCTTGATCCTCTCATCTATCATTATTATAAACAGTTCAGTGTAGGTAATAACAACTTGAGTTTGTTTTCAAAGCACTGCTTGTTAATACTGGTATAAGTTTCAAGTTAAAATGGTAAACAAAACTAGAAAAAGTGTATTTTAAATCCACGTTGCTAATTCTTGAGAATTTTCATCTGTACAATGGCAAATGGATCAGAAAGCTGTTGGATCAGATTCTTTGTGGAAAGTTGCAGTAACTTGCTGTAACCTATACAAAAGCAGAGCTCAACTGAAACTGTGAAAGCCACCACATGTGAGTAAGCAGATACCAAAATCTGGTAGTTTGGCTGCAACTAAGGGCTGAAAGGACACAGAGGCTGTGTCCCAGTGACCCAGGCTTTCCAGTGGATGTGGCCACGTAGCGCCATAGGACAGGAGAAGCTTCTTAAGGAGCATAGAGACGTTCTGTCCTGATTGTGTGCATTAATTTTCATTTTTCCAGACATAGAACGGGACTGAAAGAGACCAGTTAGGTTCTCTCAAGGCCAGTGGTAGAACTGCTGTCCTAAGGCACCGTGTGCGTGTTCTGCTGCCCACGTGTGTGGGGCAGTGTGCTGACAAGTGAGGTTCCTCTTCGTGTTTTGTGGGTGATCCTGGGTCAGAAACCAGTGCAGTTTCTACTGGCTGTTAGCAGAGAGTCTGTACTTGGATCGAACTGAAGGCCCTCTGTATAAAATGCCGTATTATGAGTTTAGCTGTTCAGAGGGAAACTGGTGGTGAGGACAGAGGAGCAGTAATTTTTACCTTCAGATAAGATCACAGAAACATCAATAGCCTCTAAGGTTTTTGCATCTGTGATACAAATCTGTGAACCACTCAAAGATTTCAAGTTCTTCCCAAGAGGAAGGGAAAAGATAAATCCAGAAAATCTTACTAAAATGACTTAGAACTAAATGAAAACATGTGGATAAGATTTTAACACTTTTTAAGATCTCTCTTTCTCTTGTATGCCTGTAGAGTTCCTGTATTACTGAGCTTGCTGTATTTGCAAATAAAACCTGTTTTCAGGCACTTTCAGTGTGCAGTTTGTCTTTACATAAACATGGCAAGACTAAACAGACTGAGTGAACCAGCCCCTGCCTGTGCTCCCTGTCTTCCTTTGGTGTTTCTAAAGCAGGGAACTGCACAGGCATGGCCTGCCATTGTAGGGTAGGTGCTCAGCTAAGTACTAAGGAGAGAACAGCATGATTCAGGGAGGATATTTCTGTAAATTACCTTCCTAACTAGGATATGTTTTATATTAAAGTAGTGGGGTGGTTTGGTTAGATTTCATGTAATTAAAGAGCTGCTCTGAGCAGTTACTGAAGTCCTAAGAAAAGGTGAAAGAATTAAGTGAAGTTGTGGCAGAACTGCTGGTTTTAGTATCTCAAAGTAGTGATACTGAGACATTCTAAGGATGTACTTCCTTGTTCGGCAAATGAGTAACTTTTAAAGAATCTGAATCAGGCACCTGTAGAACCCCCACTCCTGCGAGGCACAAGGCACGCCTGTATGGGGAGGGGGCTAGTGAGATGCTGACAGCTTAGGATCAGTCCAAATCACCACACATAGAGTCAGGGCACAGGAATACAGGAACTGCAGAGCTGTTCCATGGTCCAACCCAGCCCGTGGTGGGGATGCAGCTCTCCAGTGCACAGGGCTTTGGCTTTTCCATTGGAGGAGTGGACTGGGGGTGAGAGCTGCAGTCTGGATAGCTGAGCTGAAGAGGGAGGAAAGCTGGAAAATACATAACTCTGAATGCAGGAGGATGGAAAAGAAACAACAGCTGTCCCACCTCTGGCTACCTCAGCCTCTTCCTAACTGGCACCAAGGAAAACCCCTGGGAGGCTGTGGCACGCTTGGGCTGTGACCCCTTTGCCCCGCACGAGCACAGATACTGCTGCTCTCCACTGCTGGATGCTTCTGGCCACAGTGATGGAAACAAAGTGGGTGCACACTGTTACAGGTGTGTGAAATTAGGCTGAATAACACATTTAAAAGCTTCACACATGCAAAGAAGTCATATACTTGCTTGCTCAACAAAGCTCATCTTTGAATTTATTAAGGCAAAGCAGACAAAATTCTCAATCACGTTCTATCAAAAGCAGAGCTGTCATTGATTACATAAACTACACCCTGCATAGCCAGCCAGGCTGGCTTTCTCAGGCTTTTGTTCCCTTATACAATTTGTTACATTCCTTGAGTAAGAAGTTACCTGTCTAAAGTCATTGCCTGAAGTGCACTTATTAAAAATAATAGTAAAAATCCAGTGTAACTTGTCTCAAGTGAGTCACCCCTCACCATGGCTGAACAGACAAGCAGTGATGAAGATGAAAAACAGCACGCTCATAAATCAGAAGACCTGAAGGCAAGAAATGCAATCCCCTACCTGGTTTCATTATTTTTGCTTTAAAAACAAGTTATTTCTGTCTCAGGGGAGGATTGGGTAAAGCAAAATGTCAGCAAAGCACTTCCACCTCTTGTTCCACAATGCAGGAACTCCAGGGGCAGTGCAGGGCCAGCTATGGAAGTGCTTTCTTAGGTCAAAAGGAAACTGTAGGACAAGGCTGCTGTGGGACAAGAGGAAGAGCCTGAGCTGGACAGGAAGGAGGGGCAGGCCTGTGGGTCCAGGAGAGCTCGCGGATGTGGAAGCAAAGCCAGAGCTTGGGCAGTTGCAGAGAGTGGGATTTCTATTCCAGAAGAAGAGGCGGCATGAGTTCAGTTTTGGTCTGAAATACGATCTTCCCCATCATTAGGGATTTCTGGAATACTATTGCAAGATAATGTGTTAGCTCTGGGATGCTGCAGGAATCCAGAAGCACCCTCGAGGCCCGTGGCTCCTGCAGCACCAAAGTTTATCCCATCATGTGTTCTGGGACAGAGCTGTCTCTGTCCTCCTGAGCCCTCTTTCCATGGCAGAAGCTCCCACCTGGTCTTCACCTCTCTGAAGTGTGTGCTTTAACGCTGGTTTAAACCCCACTTCATGCAGGGACTTTCTGGAGTGAGATGGTAGTAAGGCCTGACTATCCAAAAGCTCAGGGAAGCACAAAGACCCAGTCCAACATACCCTTTAGAGATGGTACTGTTCAACTGAAATCCAGGCTTTTCCCTGGAAGATTTAAAAGTGCTGAGGGAGTACCCACATTAGAATAGTCATTATTCTTGTCTGGTTTCATTCACCCAGTAATTCCAGAAAGCTCTGCTGTGCTATACTGAAGGGAAAATTTTAACATTTTATGCAAGGGAGTTTAAAAATGGATACCTGGAAAGAGATCCTGAATGCACACACATCTGTGACTCCTGCCTGAATGGTCTGGAAGCTCAGTATGGAATTCATTTGGTGCCTGTATTGGCTCTGGCCCCACACCTTTCTATAAGCTTTATTTAAAAGCTCCCTTTGAATTACCTGAGCAGTTTACATCACATGTAGGCCAAGTAACAAATTGGGCCAAAGAAGGACTGAAATCCAGGCACTGTTACTGCACTGTGTTTAATCAGGGTCAGAGGGAACATTCAGGAAAACATACCAGAGCAGCAATGCCTTTGGGATGCTTCAGAAAGCTGTGCATTATCAGCAGGTTTTCTTCTTTCCTTGTGGAATCATCTAAGAGACAACCTCCTGAAATGCAACAGCTCTGTCTTTTTTTTTAAGGAAATTACTCTCAGATCTTTTAACCCCGAGTACCTCCCCGAATTCCTTCACAGCACCCCTGCACTCCCTGCACTCAGACTTTGTGGAAAGCTCCTGGCTCTTCCAGCTGAAGCTGGAGGAAAGCCCTATGCCATGGAGTGCACAGCTGCTGCCTTCCTGATCAGTCGCTCAGTCATTGGTGACTTTGGTCTCATCAGATCACGTTCATTCAGGAGACACCTGAGAAAGGAGAAGTAGGAGAGTGAGGAGTGGGTGATAGACATGGACTGTTGCTGCCAAGCAGGCTGTGCTGAGGCAAGCCCACATGGCGGAGCACACCCCCGACTTCCCAGCAAAGCAGATGTCAGCAGTGGCACTGACTGGAGCTGCAGCAGCTCACAGCAGTTTAGCAGTCCATAACACACACGGATCAACAGGCCGTATTTGAATACAGAACCATTTGAAAATCAACTACCCTTGAACATATAGAGATCATCCATCCAGGCTGCAAGAGTGTACTTCTGGAATTGGAAACTGTTGTACTTTTTATCCTGCTTAAATGTTGCTACATTTAACACAAATGCTTGCATATGATTTTAGCCTTAAATTTATCAGTTTGAATATACTCATTACTTCTTAGTTTTAGCAACAGCGCTACTTCCACAAATATTTATCAGGGGAAATACTCACCTTGCAAGGTTTCGTTTGGCCTTTGATTTAGAATTTAAAGCAGCATGAATCAATAACAGGCTGAAAACATCTCTCTGAAAAAAAGAGTCAGCAAAATACAAACTAATAAGCAATTTATAATGTCTTGCTGGTTACAATGTCTTGGTTACCAAACTATTAAATTCACAGGAAGGAAACCTATCAACATTAAAAATAAATAGCTAACCCTGTTTGTAAGTGTTTGCAAATAGGCTTCAGTCACAAGCACAGTTCAACCTTTCACTGTCTACGAGTGAAGTGCTGTTGAGGAGGTAAGTGCTTAATGGTAGCTACTGAAAAGGGATTAAGTCACATCAAAAAGTCTTTTCTGGATCTCCTTTACCTGAGCATCACTGCCTCCCACTTGGACTAGTTCATAACGGATTGGGTACAGCAGGTCTACAGCTTTGTCACAATTCCCATTTTCAAACTCTACAAAAGCCTGGCACAGTGGCAGCCCCAAACGAGGAGCCAGGGAAAGCTGGTAGTCTTCTCGAGGTGTTCTGTAGAATGAAAAAGTAGTTAACTTCCATAAGCCAAAGCATAAATAGCCATATTTCACTGCCAGTCTGCCACTGCCTGCAGACAGGTTTTTATTTTTTTTTTACTGTACAAAGCCTGATGTTTCAGGTACTTGACTTAGATCATATCTTTTGGTGTGGTTATGCTACTTTCACCTTTTTGTTACTCATCCAGCAATCAGTTTTCATTCTCCTGAATATACCCACAAAAGGGACAAGCCCAACCCTTCCTACCTCTGCAATAAACAGTTTGGGCTAGGACAGTAACTGCAGTTTCTCTTCTGCTGACCCCACCAGAACATCCTACTGCTAGTCCTTTGTCTGGCCACACGTGGCCATCAGTCCTTGCACACAGCTCAGTCATGACCTTGCAAGCCAGCTCCTTCTCGAGACAGCATTACAAAACTTTCTGTTTCTTTCACTGGGCCAACCTTCATTTTCCAGCAGGCAACACTGCCCTATGTGTTTATCATTCCTTAAACAAACTGTGGCATCCTAGAAAGATAAAAGTGCACAACAGATGTTCATTTTAATTAGCTTGAGACAGCCAGTGATGAAAATGATGGAACAATTCCTCATTTACACGTTTTGTCCAGCATTTCTATGAAAAGGAGGCTGTGACATCAACCACCAGAGAGCGCCATGGGACACCTGATAAATTCCCATCAACTTTCCAAGGCAAAGGCCAAGGAAAAATACCGGTGCAAAGCCAGATGCGACTGATGTTTGTGCCCAGGTTGTATCACTGCTTTCTTAACACATAAAAAACGCCTCTGGGGTATAGTTTATATATTACATATTTTTGATAGATGTAAATTAATCCAATCGTTAATATAACCCCTACAGCTCACAGCCTGCTTTCTCAAATAATGAAATTAAGCTTTACAATATTTCAAACTACAGCTAAAAATGTACACATGTATTATTAAGGCTGAAAGTAGGTGAAAGGAAGCACTGGGTGAAAGAATAAGTAGCATAATACAAACACATGTTCATTAAAGCTTCTGTGGTGTGCAGTTTTCTATACTTTATATATACTGACATATAAATAATAGAATAAATAAAAGATATTTGCCATTTTCTACTTTAGTTAAATCAGACATACTTAGGCTTGCTTTGAAAGTTATTTGTTTTAATAAGTATTCTTAAAAATTACAGTATTCCTAGAAACTAAATATAGTCAGGAACAAATAGTGACAATTACAGGTTCTCCTTCCTTCTTTTTAAAGGTAAAGGAAGCAACAGATGCCTAAACAGAGGGAAAAAAGGGTGTAGTGGGGGAAAGAAATTGCATTTAAAGCATCTGTATATCAACCCCTTCCAAAAAAATCAAGGCAATTTACAGTCATTTAACACCTAAGGGAACACAAAACCCTCATTGTTTGGGTGTAGTATTTAAATATTCACCTTTTTCAAATAACTTAATTTGAAAGTGAAATATTCTGTATTTACTTGAGCAGTACTTGAAACCTAATTTGCTGCAGATGGACTTAACAACACATCAAAGAGTAGCCATTAGAATATCACTACCAACTACTGTTCCGTTCTTAAAGAACCTTTTAAACCAGAGCAGAAAAGATCCACCACAGACAGGTGACATATCTTGTAGAATGTTCTTATTAATAATATACTTTACTCCTTGTCTGTAACATAGCTTAGTGTGACCCCACTAAAAGGAAACAGACAGCAACTGCTCAGGTGTTGTCCGTGACCTCAAACACGAAAGATTTCTGCTCAACAAGATGAGAAACCCCTCTAGACACTAACTCAAAAAATAAATAATGATATGGATCTCCTAACTGGACATTGCCCTGCTTAAACCAGATGCGTCCCAGTGACATGCTAAGGCAGGGAGAAGCATGTCAGAGCTTCAGCAAGCCAGAGACATCATCACCCTGAAGTTCAAAGGGCTATTTACTGAACCCAATGCAGGAATTCCTTTGCTTACCTGGCAAGTTCCTGCAGAGTTGTTAAAAGCTCCTCAGTAGTTTTGTGGTCTTTGGCTCCAAGGGAAGACATCAAGAAGTGCACATCATTGAACAGAAGAATGTGATCCTCGGTGTGCTTCTTCGTAACCCCAAGAAGATCCTTCCACCTGTCCCCAAGTTTTACACCTAAGAGGAAAAAATACTTGTCTCAATAACATTGCCATATGCAAAAGTATGACTTTGCAATGTACATTCAGTCACTCAGCATAAAAAGCGTTCCTTCTGAACTCAAGAGAACATTTCCTGAGGTGGCAAAATTTATGCAGCAATAATGCTCAGCTGCAGCCTGCCTTATCTGGGCCAAGAGCTTCTTGACTGTCAGGAGTTCAAAGGCAATATTTTAGTCTGCATTGCGTGAGCTTCTGGTTTTATTATGAGATTGCTCATAATGTCTTGGAGGTGCTGCTCACCACGAGCCATCTGTAGCAATCACAAGACAGAGTGAGAAGATGGATTTAATAAAAACCCCAATGCATCATTAGCGTTTCAGCAGAACAGTGTGAAAACCCCGTCTGCCCATCGTGTCCCCTGCCATGAACCCCAGTGTATAAACACTGACTTGAAAAGGAGAAATGCCACTTAGTTAGGAGAGTACAAAAAAGCCAGAAGCTAATATGCCCATAGTAACTATTTCAATCAGGACCAAAACAGAAAGAAAAGGATCTAACTGGAAATTTACGTCCAGAAGGCGCTATGGGTTTTTAGAGGCTTACGCGCTTGATTGCTCAGCCTCACACCTCCCGGGACAATAGAAGTGAATTTGTCAGAGAAGAAGTATGTGACCTATGCTAGCTGGAGCTGACTGCTATGCCACACTGGCATGGAAAATGGAAGCTCTTAGGAAGAATAAAGCTTATGGACATTATTAGGAACTCTACATTGATGCTTTTCTCAAGTTTCTTCTGAAACACTGATTAAGCTTCCTGTGTAATTACACTGAAATACTTCCCCAACATGAATGGCAGGGGAAGGGAAAAAGAAAATCACAGTTATAAAAAAGAATAGCCAGAGGATATCCTACCTTCCAGATGAAGCCTGTACAGCATCGAACTGTTATCAACTATATCCAGGATGCTTCCACTTTCCAGGCACGGGGGAGCAATCTGTAATCACAAGTACTCAGAGGCTGGCCAAGTGATGTGATAGCAGAAACTTCCTCAGATTATCAAACTTATTTTCACAGTACTAAATTATTTTATCCTTCTATTAATTCAAAATTACTGTAATAGTTCCGTAGTAATAGTTCTGTTCTGTAATAGTCCTAATTGCATCTTTCTTGAATACAGGAATTTGCAATGACAGAAACTTATATGGCTTTACATGTGTTGTTTTTCTCAGTAAATATGGAGAGTCACCACGTTATTTTATTTTTCACAAAACTGTGCCATAAATACTACTTCACTTGGTCAAGGTTAGTATATAGAAACATGCCCAGCAACTTTCTTAATGGTTGCAGTATTTTTACAACCCTTACAAAGATGTGCTATGTTATCTAATTTGATACTGCTTATTTTCAAAGGTTGTTTTGAAATCCAGACAGTTGACTTTGTATCTAACAGCAAAACCAGTTCTTTGTAAAGGTGACTTGACTTTACAAGAAAACTAATTTACATCCTTTTAAAAGGCATGAATAAGAAACATGGACAGAATGGAAATCAGTGCCACTGTAGCTCTTTCAAGCACTCAAACTACGAAACACTCAAGTCCTTGGGGCATTTTCCCCAGAACTGCTGAGAGGTTGTTTCCCTAAAAGACTGTAGTAACAGATGTAAACAATATTTACACATAGACCACACCCTGTGATAGGTTTCAACCTCACACAGAATGAAGAAAGCACACATCGTGATCTTGCATGATCTCAGTAAAGAACAAAAGGCCCCTACTCACATGCTCGTCATAAATTGTCAAAGCAGCTTCATATTCCCCCTGGAAAAGCAAAGAAGGGCTGTGTGATTAGCGGGCAGACACAGCAACCAGCAGCAACCAGAGACAAACACATTAACAGATGCCATAACAGCTCTTCAGGACTGCCTGATCAAAACAAACCAAGTCAGAGAAACCTCGAGGTATTCAAAGCAGAAAAACCTGGATTTAACAGGCAAAATGATCAGTATGTTGAGGTTTCATCTAATAATAAGTACCAATACAGGCATAAGTTAAGGAAGAAGGAGAAACACAAGGTATTGCCTCTCATTCTAATGTTCCTTTCAGGGATTTTTGCAAAAATTGCATCCCGTGGCATATGCAAAGAGATGGGGAAAAAACAGTTTTAAGTAGCCTTCAAAAAAGTTACATAGATAGGAAGTGGCAAAAGAAAGAAACTATTGGACTCCTGTTGAGAATTATGTTCCTTCTATGTTACTCTGCTTTCTGGCCAAAGGATGCTACCTTCTCAAAAATGCCACATTTATCTCCCTATTAAGCTGAACCCCATGAGTGCTAAGCATTAAATCCAAGGAAATTCTGACAGGCTGGGTAAAATTTCAACCATTTTTAAAGGCTTTCAATAGTAAGAATTAGTAACAATCATTAATAGCATTGGCAACTCAATTTAGAGTTTATGGCCTCTTTTTTCATAGTCAGCAAATTTTTGGGCCAGAAAATTAGTACTGAATTTGGTAAGAATTTTGTTAATTTTTGTCTCAAAATTAGAGATCTAAGTTCATCTTGCTATCATAAATAACTGTGCTAAATGTAATTAGTGAGACTATTGGACCTTCAAACACACAATAATCTCACAGCAGTATTTCAACATTCTAACAAAGATACCGGAACTTTTGACCAATGCAATTAAAATTCTCAAAATAACTGTAATATAGGACTATGCCACTTCGTAAATTTAGCATCATGCTATTTTATAAAAACATCCCTTCAAATAGCTGACACCCTCCCCCTAATAAATGTTAGGTCTGCCTTTTAAAGAGCTTTAGATGACCCATCTGGACCATAAAGCACATGTATGAAAATATCTCATACCTTTTCAATGTAGTATAAAGCCCAGTGCCAGTAATTATGGCAAGCAAGCATATCACTGTTCTGGAGAGAGAAGAAAAAAAAAAGAAAAAAAAAAGAAATTATTTCCAAAATAACTTCCCTTTTCAAGTTATCTAGTCAGATTTCTGCTTCCTTCTTCAGTAAAACTGAATACTTCAGGAGACACAAAAGAGACAAGAAATTTAATTCCGCTGCCAGGATACCTTCTCATTTGGTACATTTGCCCTTGTGGCTATTCAGGGAGACACCTCAAACCCAAGGTTTCCTCCACATCATTTTCCAGAGAAGAGTTTCACTTGGATGCCTCAGAATTCACCTTTCCGCAGCACCTTTCTAAAAAAAATTTTTTAATCCACATCTATAACAAGAGTAAGATTTGTCTCATCTAAAATTCAGGCATCTTGTCTGAAGTGACCTGGCCAGACAGTGGAGAGAAGAGGATTTGGAGGCCTTATGAGGGCCATTCATCCCAGCCATCTGGAACCTACCTCAGACAAAGAGGAATCACATTTTAAACAAAATGTGAAGCTGCACTAGATGCCAAACACACTGGGAGCTCATCAGGTGAGATGAATTTTTGCTGGACTGCACCAGCTTTGCACTGTCCTTTCCAGATGGCACCAGAACTTCAAAACCTCTTCCCTAGCCTGCAGTTCATGGCAATTGCAGTTCATTTTTGTGAATGCATTAAAAATAGACAAACAGAAATATAGTTCCATAATCCTTTGGTGAAAATCAAAATACCAGAAAGGTTCATCCCTCTCCTCCCATTCTCTCCCAGTTCTGTAGGTAAACTGAATGTTCTCACAAGTGGAAAAATCTTTTTTATTGTCATACTGACAACTGTAACACCCATTTTAAGGAAGCACAAAGGTAAAGGTTCCCAATAAATGTCAGGGCCTTACAGTGCTAAGATAAACATTCTGGTAATCTTTGCTTGTTTAATATTAAATCACAAACCAAACTTGAGCAACAGAAGCAGTTAAGTGTTTGGCATAAACACTGATAATATCAAGTTGGATATCATACTGCCATTCCAAATGTCATACAAACAAGATCATGGAATTACCTGACTAAATAAAGCAAAACCTTTTCACTGCTGCAAAATTTGAGCTCTGAAAAAGATTAAAGTGCTAGAGAGAAGTGGGCTTGCACTTGATTTTATTTGGATAAAGAGTATGAATCGCAGAGACATGCAACTATTTTAAGAAGCAAGAGCTAAAGAAAAAATTGATCCAAAAGTCACTGACTGAGGTTTTTAAGGTATCACCCAACCTGTCAATCCTCTACATCACTGTTTCATTAAAACTAACATATTAAAAGACAAAATTCTTTCTGGGAAGTGACAGGTGTGAACTTTAAGTAAGAGTTTTCTGTCTGCACTTCCAAGCCCAGTATCTGAATGCTTAACTTAAAAAATAAAACAAGCACAAAAACAGCCTTTCTAGCCTCACTATCCAGTCCTGTTCTTTGGGTGAGGTGGAATAGTCAGCTCAGACGACTGTGAAATAGACTCTTGTGGGTTCTAGCAAATGCAAACCTCGCAGCCTTCTGCTCTGAATATAACAGACTTAATCACTGGGAAAATGCTGTCAAACACAAAATGAAGCTTCATTTACAGCAAAGAACCACATGACACACTAATTAATCTGTTCAATACTCTGAAAGACAGTATCAAACATGTTGGATATATAAGGTAACTGATACACTAGAAAGTAATTAGTACACTAGAAAAGAGATAAGAGCATAATTTCTCTTTTCTTTACAATTGTTCTTAAAATTCCTTCCCCATCCAGAAGCAAACAAGTATTTTAGCGTTTTGAAACATATGATTTGGCTGTGTCATTTTCCACCTCATCTTAGGTCCCATGAGGAGATTTAGCGAGGTCCTTCAACTGACTGTCAGTGCTCGCCTCAGCCTAAGCAAAAAGCTTGTGAAAGAATCAGTGGTCACTTTACTTTTATAACCACACAATAAATTACAAATAGGGACAGTCATGTCCCTCATAACACGCTACTTCTTCCTGCCTCTTGCTTAAAAAGCTGCATGGAGAGTAGCAGCACCTCAAGAGAGGATTTCCTCTAATATGTAAATTCTACATTGCTTGGAACGGGTCTGCAGATATGAAGGAATTGCAGGCAGAGAAGTCAAGAATTTGACTGCAGGAATTAAAGACAACCTAAAAGGAGCTTTTTCAGAGATGTCACAAAAATGTTTACCTTCCAGTTCTCTTCCGTTTCCTTCATGAATTCTAAGCCTTTCTCCACCTCTGCTTTCATTTCATTTACATGAGCTATAGTATGGACAGACCATGCATCTGTCTGATTTATAGCCAAAGCCTATGAGTGAAAAACAGGAAAATTTGCCTTACAAATTTGCAAATACATTTATCACTGCTTATCTAGAAACAAGGGACTACTTTTTACTTGCTGCATGTTCAGTACGTCCTTGTACCACTCCAACTAACCACAGCCCAGAAGTCTGATTTGGACAGAAAAGGAAGAGAATGTTTCTTGGCTGACTTCACTTCCCAGCTTCTGCTGCAGGGAGATGAACAACTGCAAAACACTTTAAAACGCAGGGCTTGATAATGACTGTGAAATGACATCTATTTCACAGACATGCATCAATGAAAGAGCTGCATGCACAGGCACAATATATTCCATGATACAGTGCCTTGCAGATAACTATTTCTTTTCCAAAAAATGGCCAGCTCTGAGTATTCAGCCAATTCCTCTTCCTTGGCCCAACAACTCCCACTAGGCTTTTCAGCATTTTGTAAAGTTAGTCATAAACCTAGCAAAGGTTAAGTTTTAGGGTTTAGTCTCTATTGTCACTTTCAGCAATTTAATGTAACAGAAGTTTTGTCAAGAACACCCATTAGAGATTAATTGTGTCTGAGACTCCTGGAGGACAGGGATAATCCTGAAGACTGGAGAAAGTCAAGTATAATTACTATCTTCATAGAAAGGAAACAGGCTGCTAATATTGATCCCCAGGAACATTGTAAAGTTAATTGTTCAATAATCCAGGAACAAGCATCTAGGAAAAAAAGGGAGCAGGAAGCCAAACAGGATGGATTGTCAAGAGCAGACTATGTCAAAACAATCCAACATTCTTTAATAGGAGTAAACAGCCAATTATACATGTGGGAAGCAGCAGATGGGCTGATATCTGGATTTTATAGGGGTGCTCTGACTCCATCTGACAAGGGATGCTCATAAGCAAGCGAGAGAAATACAGTCCAGGGGAAACTGCGTTGGTGAGGCAGCAATGTGAGAATAGTTAGCATCAAGTCTCAGAAAGCTCTGTGAGCATTTCCATGTTGAGCATTATCTCTTTGCTACTTTGAATAACAACTGGCAGAAACCACCACCCTGTCTGAAAATTCTCAAGCCTTTTAGCATCAACAGCAGGCAGTTTACCTCACGGGCAACCTTCTCAGCAGGGTCAAAAAGGTTTGTTTCCACGAGTCCAAAAGAGTAGTAGCCCTTCACATAACTAACAAAAGGGGGAAAAACAGCACATCATCCATTTATAACTAGGTTTAATCTAGGACCGAAAAAACATACTAGAAATTGCATTTAACTCAAAAAAGTCCTTGCACTGCAATTTATAACAAGGGTTCAAGCTTGCAGGATACAGAACTACTAAGCTAATTCTCAGAGGAAATGAGTGACCCAGAGACACCAGCATGGGAAACAGTGACAAGATGCACATCGAATGGACATTTCTATCTCTGCATGAGATGGAATGATGAGCTACACAGAACCAGCTGCTGATCTCTGTAACAGTTGCAACCTGCAGAATTAAAAGGCTGGAAGCGAGACACTGCTGTCACCAAAGTTATCTGAACATCTCAAAGGCAACCTTCTACATTTTCCCCAGTGCCCACAAAACCATAAGAGGGTACTTTTACATGAAGTGGCCCTTTAAAACTGGTTGTAAATCATCCCAATCAAGCCATAAAGGTCCAACATAAAGGAAAAGTAGGGATGTTATGTGCACTTGACTTATTTAATGGATCAAGATGAATACAGTTTTTTTTTGAAGAAATGAAGAAATTTTGCCACTGCCCTGGGTGAGGACATGATTTTATCCCGTGTGTTACACACCATGTGCTACATTTGACAGCAGTGAGACACAGCTCACTTAAGAAAAATCTCTCAACAACAAGTGTCAACAAGTGTCAAGAGGGATACTGGAGACACATCCTATCTCTGGGCAAGTTTGACTAACTTCTACACTCTTGATTTTTGTCTACATGTCTGTTTCCAAGAGATCCTGAACTTCTAAGTCTGAACTTAAAAACCACATAGTGCATGCACACCAGGTAAAGAGCAATTTCCAAATGAAGTGTGACCCACCTGCTCAGTGGAACATCACGTGTCCAGAAAGGATAAACTCGGGCAACAGAATCTCGCATCTGACGTTGATATCCCAGGTAGAAATAAGTGTCATGGGAAAATTTGAGGGCTAGCAGGTCAGTTGGGTGGCTCTGCAGAATCTGCTCCCATAGATCACAAGCTTTTGGAAGTTGGCTAGAAATAAAAAATTACTTCCATCGCTGAAAGAAGGCACACATGCCTGCCCCTACTGTTAGTCCTGAACTCAAACTATGCTGAAAAATAGAAAATTCAGCACCAAATGACTTATTTTTTTTCCTTGAAGGATTTTTTTTGTCTTTTCTAAGCTAATAATGGCATTATCTTCATTTGGCACCTTCTGAAAAATCTTACAAAAGAAATGGTCTTGGGTTACACCAAATCACTGTAACATACAAAGAAAATGAAACAAGTTTAAACCATAATCTAAAAATTTTCCTACAGGGCTGAATAGTTCCTACAGGCACCCACCACAATTAATGGAGCTTCGTATGTGCAAAGACGCCTTCCCTCTCCTTTTGTAGGAATCAAACCCAGTGGCAGGGCTTCAGTAGCTTACTCATTTCCTTTGCTGAGATGTGAGGCAGATTCATGCTCACCCATTTGTTTGATAATGAATAACAAATAATGAAAGTGAATCATTAGCCCATACATTCTGCAGTTCATACGGAATGAAGCAGTGAGCCTCTACAGCACTTGTGACACTCTTATCTCCCTGTTTTACAGGGGAAATAGGTTTTGACATAGGGAGACAAGAGAGAGAAGTCTGTAACTTTCCTTCTGTGCATCTGAGTCTGGACCCTACTGTAGCCAAATACTTCATTTCCTAGTTCTAAACCACACTGATGGATCTGTGGCAGATTTAAACATGGAGTGCTTAATGCTAGGAAGTGGTGGCAATAGAGCACTTTACCTCCTACAGTGCTGCTCACCAGCTAGACATGGCACTTAAGAGTGGAGAGAGAAATTCGGGGACAATCCGTGACATCTCACCCCGATCCTTTGGTAGATGTCAGCTAACATCACACACCACTACTTCCAACCTTCACTTCTGCCTGCAGTAGACAAAGGGAACTCTAAAAGTCCCTCGAGCAGGGTGACAGAGGACGCACCCCCTGGCAAACACGTCCAACGCTGACACATGCAGCCTCTCTCGCTCCGTCAGTGGCTGTGACTTGGAAAGTGCCACCATGGCTCTCACGGCGTGGTCCAGCTCCTTATCAAGTCTCACGGTCCTTCCAGTGCCAATCAGCTCCAAGCCATTGGCAATGACATGTCCCATTGCTGCAGGAAACAGCACAGCACCAGCTGAGCTCACAGCAGCACCTTCAGCTCCACAAAACACCAGAGGAGCTGAGTATTTTCAGCAAAACTGACTTGTGGACACAGGTGTCCAGGAAGTCTCCCAAGCCTAAAGTTCTCAGAAGGTTTTCATGACACCTACTTAAATATTATGTGAAATTAAAAAAAAAACAACACACAAAAGCATTCTGCCTGTTCTAGATTTTGAGGAAGTTTTACAGAATTCTGTACATTATCACCTTGCCCTTGCATAAACAAAGTCAGTTAAAAACCAAGACAACAGGCATTAACCCAGCACTTTCCATGCTCAGAATCAAAGATTATACTCACTAAAGTTTGGATCTGCTGCTTTTAGCTTGGAGAGACATCCCTCAATACCTCCAAGGCTCTCATTATTGGTCCAAGTTGCATACTGTAAGAGAGACAGAGTGAGAGAGGGTCAAGAAATCCTCTATGATACTAGACTTCTTTTTGTTCTCACAGATATTTAAAATTCAAAAGCAAGGCAAATGACTAAAAGACAGATGTTGCATTCAGGTAGGTTTAGTGTAGTAGAAGAACTGGGGTTTAATACAGTTCAGTCACCAGCAGAACCAATTACCCTGGATTTCTACGTGGTTTATGTCAACTGGCTGATTTGCTGGTATCAAGTGGAATGAGCACACCACTGGCTGAGGTTTTCACCACAGCTGCAGCATCTGGCACAGCCCTCTGCTAAAAGGGCTTCCTGCTGCCAGCTAAAGGCTGAACTCCCATGGCAGCCTGATTTTGAGGCTCTCCCAGCTGATAAGAAATTTACATATCAGCTACAGTAAAGAGTGTTTCACGCACGAGTCCCTTCAAATCACATTTTCTTACACTTTCGGTCATACCTGCGTCAGCACAGCATCGAAGAGCTTACAGGCTTCATTGCTGGTCGTGGACAGGACAAGTCCAGCATCCTGCCAGGCCTGCACAACAAACAAACACAAACGTGCTCCTTTTACACCCTCATCTTCCAGGCTACACTGACAGATGTTCAAATTGATGCTGTTCTGATATTTTCATCATTTTTATATAGAAAAGTTGGAAGGATGGTATGAGGCAGAAACAAACCTTTTGTTCAGTTGTAGTTACATCTAAGACTCAATTGGAGCTAGTAGTGAGACTAAAGAAGCCAATTACCAAGTGTAACAGAAGATCTTGATGGGTTGCCCATCTCATAATGACAGCGCCATTTTGAATTCATTACAGCTGTTGGCGAGTTCCTCTGCTACAGGCACATCTCGTGTGAAGTAGAGACATGGTAAACTAAAACCCTGTTCTCCTATAATCTATAAATCTATAATCTTTTATAAACAATAATGTTCTTCTGAATCAACTTGCAGATCAAACAGCCAGGCAGAGCAAATCCCCTAAGTCTCTGCAGTTAACCAACTGAAAATTTGGATCACAGATTTATACACAAGCCTGACAAAAATAAGAACATGGGCAATGGATAAAGCTAAAAAGCAAAACAGAATTGGGCTGCCACAGTTTCTAGTAACATAACGTGACTGAGGCACAACATCTCCCGACTGGCTGCTGGAAAATGAGCAAAGTTCATCTGAGAAGCTGCCCCAATCACTTCAGCACCACTTTAATGCAGTACACAGAACATAGAGGATAGACATATATTATAGCAACAGACCTGGGGCAAGCTAATTCAGACTTCTCCTAATGGGGGCTTAGTCCTTCCTGATGCTGCAAGAATTCAGCTCCTCTCATTTTACATTTTAACGCATTTCCTAGCTATAATAATCTGTCAAAATTTTTAACTAACCAGGCAAAGACAACTTTGTTAATATATCCTAAAGCTTTCCCACTGTGATTGGATTAAAGGCTCACATTCCAACAGCTAAAGCAATTGAGTCTTCAAATTACATGCCTGCAAGACTACACCTAAATCTAAAATTACACATTTTCTTTACAATTCATACTATATCCATGATACCGAAATTGGCCGGAATAAACTTCCTAACACAACTCGAAGCATTAGAAAGCAGGCATTCTTTATCTGCACAGGACACACTCTCCTCATTCTGTGGGTGTGGTGAGACTTTGCAACAAGGTCTTTATCCATCATAATCATACATATTCATTAAAAGATGCTTCTTATCTAATACACAGAACTAATTCCTAGAACGAATTTGCAAGCATCTGCCTCCTACTGGAAGTTCTTTTATGGTCCTGGAGAGTAATAAAAAGGGGTCTATTCACTGAATGAATTCACCAAATGCTTCCATATTAAAGGCGACCTTTCCTTGAACTTTTTCTTTGGGAATGTGCTGTTGTTTCTGTGTTACATAACTTGCCAAAACACCACTGTATTCCTTCTTATCTGTTTCTCCACTGATTCCACCCATGTTTATCATCCTGTGTGCATACCTTTAAATCCCTTTATCTTTTTTTGCCAGTTAGTCTTTAAGCTCTATTCCGCAACCTTGAGGGAGCTGAAAATTTTTATTCTCTACGTCATTTATCATCCAGAAAAAGAAGAAAGAGAAAAGTCAAGCCAGTAGCAAGGTTAGGCTTGCTACTTACAGGCTGTCTTCTATAGTGCCCTGCAAAGTAGGCCAGGAGCCACCCTCAGCGTCCGTCATCAAAAACAAGCTTCATTTGGAGCAGGTCTCTGCATCACTGCCTGTTTTACACAACAGCTTGAGGTGCTTCCCAAGCAGAAAACGATGTCCCATTCTGAGGGGACCTGATGCTGATTCACAAGAACGAAAAAGTCTGTGTGTGAGCACCAGAAGAAATCAGCAGAACAAGGGTTAGTGGAAAATGGGCCTGCATCCATCACTGAGGACACTGCTGATCTAGCTGAGACATGTGCTATTTCCAGCCACTCTGGAAAGCCTCTGTCCTGCTACGGCTACAGCCCACCTGACTCACTCCTCACTGGAAAACTCCCACTCTGGCAACAGGAGAATGGCAGCAAGGCTGTGTCACCTCAAGGATGCCACTACTCTGGCACTACTCTGTGTCACTACTAGCACATCAGGACAATGGGCTATAGGGAAGAACAACCCCACAGCAACTGCTGGCTCCTAAGAGACATAAAAGATGTGTTCCAAACCTCATCTGTCATTGCCAACTGAGAACTAAAGAACTCCTGGGACCACAGAAAAGGCAGCACCCTCTGTCCTCTGGGATGTACATATGGGGTCCTGCCCAGACTACTTGGGACACTCAGGTCCTGGGGCTTCTCTCTGGTCAGGTATCAGACTGTGAAGAAATCCAGGAAGCAGTGAGAGTGGGCAAAAATCAGCCTCAAGAGTCTATAAGGCAATTAACAGTTCCCCTTCCCACAGAGGCTGCCTTTGGGTTCTCTTACACTGATCTCCCACAACCCTCTCTCTAACTTCAAGGCAGAGTCTTCTCTGTGATGCCTCTTGTATTAGAGAGTCATGGCCTTTGCTCTTCTCACTGCTTCTTGGTGAGACCAAAGCCTTGCCCTTTTCCCTGCTCTAAGATTAGAGTTCAGTCATGAGATCTGGTGACTGTTTATTTGTATTTTTTTCTCTGCTAGAATCTTAGCTGGCTCTGAGAATTGTGCTCTCTGTGGGCTGCAGTTGGCACCTCTTGTATTCCTTGCATGACAGATCCCCAGAGCTCTGTCAATCAGGCACCTGTCACACGCAATCTTCAAGACTTTGTTTTAACCTGCCGCTGCCTAATTAACCAAAACACAACCATAAAAGGAGTTTATCAGAAAGAGGGCACGCAAACGACTAATCAGTAAGCAGCTCCTATAGGTCGCACCCTTTGACCCAAAGCTGATTTAGAGTTAATCGAAGGCCTGACCCGCTTCTGAGGCCCACGGAAAGGGCAGGTGGGTGCCGTGGGATCCCTGCACAGGGAAGAAGACCCAGAGATGCTCAGACACGGGTCTGCTTCCCCAGCAGAAGGGATGGGTGCAGCGACCCTTCCTCATTTCCAGATCCCAACAGCAGCTCCCCTTCTCTGAAACTCACCCGAGTGTATGAGGGTGAGCTCCAGCCACAGCGAGCCCGGGTCAGCTCCCCGCCCGCCACAGTCCAAAGCCCGCCGGCAGCCCCCACGAACCCCTCGGAGGCCACCCGCCGCCCCTGGGCACAGGGCCGAGCCGTCAGCGCCTCAGCGGTGCCCTCCCCTCGCAGTCCCTCACCCTGCCGTCCCCTCGCAGCCCCCCAGCCCTGCCCTCACCTTGTAGTCCCTCACCCTGCCAACTCCTCGCAGTTCCCCGCTTCCCTCGCCGCCCCTCACGCTGCCAGCCCCTGGCAGTCCGCCAGCCCTGCCCTCACCTTGCAGCCCCTCACCTTGCCCTCCCCTCGCAGCCCGCC
>VZTD01004420.1:602503-663644 GCA_013397725.1 Rhagologus leucostigma
ATGGTCCCTCTGCAATCTCGAGGCTCGGCGGCTCCAACGCGAGCGGGGGCGGGGCCAAAGGGGCGGGGCCGCCACTGGCGCGAGCGGCGGGCGGTGGGTGCCGGGTACGCGCGGAGCCCTCGCGCCGCCTCTGAGGGACGGCCGCGGGAGTTTGGTGGCGATTATTGGCCCCCAAATCTTTGCTCCTTCTTCCGGATCCGCCTCCGGCCCGCCGTGGCCGAGGTTAAATAGTGTTCTCACCGGCTGCCCGCCGGAGGAGGTTTCGGTGCCCTCGGGCTGCTGTCCCAGCCGTTGCGCAACCCCAACGAGCAGCGCCTAGGAGGCCGCGCGTCATCCGCCCCGTCCCCTCTGGCCGCGATGGCCGCGCTCCTCCTTCTCCTCCTGCAGCTGCTCGCCTGCTGCCGCCGGAGCTCGGCGGCGTCTGTCCGTCTCCAGCCGTCACCCCTGCGGGTCAGCTGCCTGGGCCCTCACGGCCAAGTCTTCCAGCGGCAGGACAACGGGCACAGGGTGTCGTGCCTGTGGAACAGCACCGTGACCCTGCATTACCAGCCCGCCCCAGGAGCAGGGCCGGAGGTAGACGGGGAGGAGGGGCAGCCACCATCCCCACCTTGCTGCCTCTGGTACCTGAACTCGGCCTCTGTGAGGAACATCTCACGCTGGTCAGGCCAGGTGGTGCTGCAGACAGGACAAGCTCCCTCACCCGGGGCCTCCAGCCTTCTTACAGTGCAATGCTCATCTGCCTCCTGCGCTGCACCCGAGTGCTTTCACCTCAACGTGAGCGTTGAGATCTTGGGGCAAGATATGCGGCTGTTCGTGCTTTGGCCGCAGACACACATTATCCACGTGTGGCAGCCGGTGGAGCTGGGTTGGTGTTCACGCCTCAAGAGTGCTGGCTGGCAGTACCGCTTCAGCAGCCAGGGAGGCGTCCCCTCGACCCTTCTTCTTCCCAGCAGTGAAGTGACACCATCGCCTGCTGTCTACCCAACAGCTGAATTGCAACAGACCTGTGCCACCTACTACAGCTACCGCACGACTGTGCGCTACAGGCACCCCGGGATCCACGTTGCTTTAGTCAGTATTGAGCAGATGCCTCATAAAAGCCTCAACCTCTCTCTCAGGGTGGAGCCTGACTTGCTGCATGTCCTCAGTATCAGCTCCAAGCTCCTTAGTGTTCCACAGCAGCCCCTCATCTTATCCTGGTGGCTTCAGCCCCTTACCCTGAATACGCTTGCCTACAGACTGGTGGACACACAAGCTATAGGAGGTTGGCTCCGCTCCTACAGTTCACTCATGCTACCGAGCAACTTCTGTGCCATTTCTACACCTCAGAGCCCGGATGAGATAGTGGTGGCCAGCATTTACTTCCATGTTGATGGAAAGAGGTTTGAGGAATTGACGGGGGAACTGCACCTGCTCAATGGTACCCTGAGCTTAACTGCTGGCAAAGAAACTCCCATCCATGTCAACCTTTGTCCAGGGAAGACCAACAGCAGCACTTACATTTTCAGGTACAATCAGGGTACATTTTACACATCTGAAGACAACAACAGCACTATTTCCACACATCACCCTAACACGTACACTGTGTTCTACCAACACAAGGAGCTCTCCTACTTACTCACCATAGAGTTTGTGGCCTTACAGTGGTACAAGTTCAAAATGTACCTTTATATGAATCAGAAGAGGGCTTTGATTAGGTCTCTGGCAGAAAGAGACCTCGACGTCCATATTTTCAGCAGTCCTTCTTTTCTGCAGAACTTTAGTTACTTAGTGTGGTTTATCCCTGCACAACATCCGATGCTACAGTGTGAGTGGACTTTCTATCTGCAGCTTTTTGGCACAAAACGAGACCATATTGTCCAGAGTAGCACATACACATACAATGACCACGTAAAAAATGCCACGCGTTTTGTCCGTCGCTCTGCTTTACCCTTTGATGCAGAGAAATACACGGGGTTTGTGGCAAAAGTGAACTGCACCAGCAGTGCACCTACACCGGCTCTTTTAAGCATCAGGGTCAACAACCATACTGCAAAAACCATAGAAGCACCAGTGGTTTGTGAGAAAAAAGAGTGTAAGATAACCAGGTGTTGGATTCAGAGACCTGAGCCCAGATCCTTTATCTTGTACAAGAAAAAGGCATTATCTTTTTACCTCTTTGTCAGGTTGGACGTAGACTGCCACACTGGCATATCTATCAAACCCTTTTGGCGAGTCTATCCTGCTAAGGACATAAAAACTGAGCCGGAGTGGTCAAATCCAGTAGACACTTCTGCAATGTTTGGTATAGACATGATACATTTAACTGTTCCCAGTAATACTTTAGATTACGGGTTGTATCTGTTTTTTTTCACTGCTGAGGTAGTCCCAATTAGGACCACAATAGTCCTCAACTGCCGTGATATGATTTTTGTTCAGATAGAGAGAGCTGATCTAGTGGCAAATATTTCAGGAGGCTCGGTTCGCACAGTGGGTTTTTCTGAGAGCTGGACTCTTGATGGCTCTGAATCCTCTGATCCTGATTCACAGGAAGGACCGTTGATATTTACTTGGTACTGCACTAAAGACTCGGCAGACTATCAAACCATGAAATTCCACCTGAAAAACAGATGTCATCCATTCCAGAAGGATTTGAGATGGATAACGCCCTCAGGTCCCATTCAAAAAATACCACCAGAATCCCTCCCAGGAAGCACCTTATACTACTTTCGCCTGGTGATTCAAAAGGGCAGAAGGCAGGCTTACGCTGATCAAGTTGTAGAGGTGGATCCTGGTCCCCCACTCATTCTGGATGTGAAATGCCTTGAAAACTGTGGTAGCTCTTTAATTCCAACAGAGAGATTTGCCATGTCTGGAAAATGCTCAAACTGTAAACCAAGAAACAAGCCAGTATACTACTGGTCCCTTTTTTCAGACACCTCTAAAGAAATTCATTTTGATTGGGCTTCCAAAACATCAACGGGGAGGTCTGGGGCTTACATATCTATACATGCTCTGACATTCACAAAGCCTGCATATCGCTCCTACGTACTTCACGTAAGAGTAACTACCTGGGATGGCAGGACCTCATCTGACAGAAAACCCTTTGCGGTAAATACTCCACCTCGGGCCGGCAGGTGTAACATCAGTCCACGCCATGGTATAGCCTTTCTGACAAAATTTGTTGTTAAGTGTAAAGGATTTTCTGACAGCCATTTACCTCTGACATATAAAGTGATTGTAGCTTCCAACGTACCCCAAACTACCACAGTAAGTTCTGTGGTGGAAAACACGTTTGGCACAATTCTGTACTTCGGTTCTGAGCCTAAAACTCCTCCATCTTTTCTCCCAGTTGGAGTGCCCTCTCGCAGGTACACTTTGACACTTTACGTTCAAGTCCGTGATTCCTTCAGGGCATTTACCCAGGTGAGTTTACGTGCCTACGTAAAGAACCCACTTAAAACTCAATCCCTTTCAGCTGTGTTTCACAAATTGCTGGCCTCAGCAAGTCGTTTAAGCACATCGACATCTGCTAAGCAGACTGGAGATCGTCTTAGATCGGGTTATTTGGCTTATCTTGCAGCCTCACTCTTAAACTATGTTAAAGACACACCAACTGTCCAGCTCCCTCAGGCTCAGCTTCGGGAAACCGTGGTTAAAACAGTCTCGAATATTTCAGTAAATAGTGTCATGGAAGTCAACCAAGTAGTGGCTGTTCTTTCTGAAGTCACAGAGGCAGTTGAGAAAATGAATGTTAGGTCACTAGACCTTGCCATTGGGAAACTGACAGAAGTAACAGGAATTCTGAAGAGACAGAGGAGTCAGATCCATTGGTCTGAGGAAGCGGAAATTCAGACCAGTGGAATACTAAGATGCTTGTCCAACATCCTGAGAGCTGATCTTCTGCGTCTCAAGAATGTCAGTGCAAGTGGAATTCAACATGTTTTCTCCATCCTGGAAGGTGTAACAGATATAGTTTTCTGGGGAAAAGTCCCTGGGGACATAGAAACTCTAATGGAAACAGGACACTGGAATATCACTCTGAAGAAAAATGAAGCCTGGAACATTACAAATGCTTTGCCTGCCACATACACCTGCCAGAACTGCTTTTATCCAACACTGAGCAAAGGAGATGATTCAGGATCGACCGAGGATACTGTGTTTTCGACTGCCATTTTTGAGTTTGATGAGAGCCCCTTCCCTTGGTTAGGTTACACATCAGATATCATATCAATGGTCTTGGGGTTTAAAATGGTAGAGACTAGGGCTAATGGGGACCTACTTCCAGTCACGCCTGAAAGAGCAGACATTTTTCTTGCCAGGAAAGGTGGACTTACAACTTTTCAGTTAGTAATGGGACCTGATAAAACAGAAGCTTACACAACCGGAGGATTTAGTTTTGAGGTCAATAAAACTACCACGAGCATATATTTCCAGATCATGACAAAATTAAAAGCTACTTTCAAGGTGCTGATATTTACAGGTACCAATCTCACTCACGCTCAGCCTGTGGCCTCGTTTGCTGCTTTTCACAACATGCCAACAGTTGCAAGTGGAAACGAGACAGCCATTGCTGACTGTAGCATTACAGGTGCCTATATTGTCTGTCTCCCACAGTCCCTGCTGACAACCATAGTGCAGGAAGATGGCATAGACACTCAGAACATCTCCATTGTCTTGGAGACACGCTACGTCTTAAGGTATCCAAACCGGAAACTGGTGGGCATATACATTTTTAATGACTACTGCCTATTTCTGGATGGGATTGGAAGTCAGTGGAGCAAAGACACGTGCAGGGTTGGCTCCTTGACCAATTGGCAGAAGGTACACTGTGTCTGTGACTCCAAGCGGAATCGCAGGAGTCTGTCAGCCCTTCCTGCATCCAACATCAAGTTCCTGGCAGCCAAAGTAGTAGTTCTTCCCAACACAGTAGATCTAGGGAGAAACCTGATAGCAGACATACCTAAAAACCCACTGACCCTCATAACAGTGCTCTCTATTTTTGCTGTCTACTTACTTTTGTGCTGCTGGGCCATAAGAAGAGACAGGGTTGAGAAGGAGATCAAGTACATTATCGTTCTGCCAGACAATGAGGCCTCTGATGCAGGGAGCTTTTTGGTCACTTTGTACACAGGCAGTCGCTGGAATGCTGGGACCAAAGTAGAGGTCTTTCTGCAGCTCGTTGGCCAGCATGGCAGGAGTAAATTCCGTTGTTTATGGCACCAGCCTTCTCCAGCTTTCCAACGGGGAAGCATTGATTGCTTTCTGATAACTACTAAGAGAGACTTGGGAGATATTCGTTCCTTCAGGATCAGGCTCAATAATGAGGGCACATCTCCAACCTGGTTCTTAAGCAGAGCTGAAGTTGAGGACATGTCCACCAGGAAGGCCTGGTTCTTTATGTGCAGAAAATGGCTTTTCCTTAACAAGAACCAACCCTTCCGAGACTGGAAATTTTCTGTCACAGACCCCCAGACACCTCTACCCAAATTCGACTATTTTCTTATTAATTTTAACAGGAGACTGACAGAGTACCACCTATGGCTCTCAATTTTTGCTCCTGTTATTGCTGGGGCTTTCACCAGGTTCCAAAGGTTATCTACGTTTTTAGCGGTATTATTATTCACCTTGCTTGTTAACATTATGTTCTTTAATGCTGAAAAGGACGAAGAAACTCCAATATACCTGAGGTATTTGAGATCAATAACAGTAGGAATTGAATGTGCTTTGCTTACCCTCCCCGTGGAAATGTTAATAATTGCCTTATTTAAGTATTCCCAGAAAGACCCTCCTCCTGTTGTGACTAAGATGTACCCAAAGGTAGATTCTAGGTACTGGAATAATTGCATAATATCTGAAAAAGAGGCAAACGTAATTGACACAGAGGACCAGACAATAACTGCGAATTCCCCTCAGGAGGGTAGAAAGTCCCAGAAGTCAAGTCTCAGTTTTGCAGAAGGGGGCATCTTTTCCAAAGGAAGGAGACTAAGCACTACCATCAGGCAGCTTCGCAAGATCCCAGACACTGAGCCCTTGCTGTGCTGGTGGTGTGTCTGTGTGGCCTGGGGACTGGTTCTGACCATAACTGTGCTCTCATCCTTCTTCATTGTGCTCTATGGTTTGTCCTATGGCTACCAGACTTCCCGAGAGTGGCTCATAGCATCAGGAACCTCCTTTCTTCAGAACGTGTTTTTCAATTCAATTCTGAAATCCTTACTTTTCTCAGCTATGAGCACAGTTCGTCCAAAATACTCTGAAGACATCAGATGGGTAACTCAGGAAAAGCATGTGGAGATTAATTTGGCTGAAGAAACTAAGGGAGGTACCTGAAACTTGCTGATGTCAGAGGCACCACGTAATATAAGCCTTTGGAAGCTGATGAAAGCAAACATGCTGAGAAGGGCAAAAATTAAAAGAAAGGCACTTATTTTCATGAAGGGTTTCATCAGTCACCTTGTCTTTTTATCACTGCTATTAAATTTTGCATATTCCACTGAGAATGCCAACAGTTTCCACTTCAGCCAGTCTCTGAGTAGAACCTGCTTTCAAAAAATTTCCTCCACCCGAGTTTTGTGGCTAAGCATGACTTTGTATCTCACGGTAGTATCAACTCCTCTGCCCAGTTCATAGAGGTGATGCCCAAGGAGCCACCTCCGTGCTGAGCATGGCTCTCACCTCTGGCTGAGCTCATGGTAATTTAAGTGCGAAAAATAGCCTGAGGGCTGGAAACACCGGCGTGTCCATCCCGAGGGCCGAGAACGCCGACGTGTTTATCCCTAGGGCTGGGGACACGCTGAGAATGCCTGGGTGTCCATCCCGAGGGGTGAGGACGCGCTGGGGACAACCCGTGTCCATCAAAGCTGGAGCAGGGAATGAGGGAAGGCAGGACGCGTTAGCGGGCGCACAGCGCCCCCTGCCGGCCGCCCGGCGCCCCCTGCCCCTTTAAGGGAGGCCCCGGAGCCGCGGCGTCCGCGCGCGATCCCGGAAGTGGCTTGGGGGGCACCGCGTGTGGGGAAACGGGAACGGGAACGGGAACGGGAACGGGAAAAGGGGGGCCGCCGGAAACTGGGTGGAAAGTGAGCGCCGGGGGCGGGGGGAACTGGAGCAGGAGGGGAAACGGGAACCGGGAGGCAAACAGGAGCTCGGGGCGGAATTGGGGGGAACGGGNGGGGGATGGAAACGGGGACCTAGGGAGAGCCTGAGGGAAGCCGGGAACCGGGAACTGTGGGGCAAGCGGGAGCCGGGCGGAGAACCGGGAGTCGGGCGGGGAACGTGAGCCAGGGGAGGGGGAACCGGAATCCGGACGGGAGAACCGGGAGTGGGGGAGGACAGCGGAGCCCGGAGCGGGGGAAGCAGTTGCTGACCGGGCACTGCCGACAAGGAGACACTCACGGTTCCCGAGCTAGAGGCCACTGTCCTCCAAGTCTAGGCACCTGTGAGCCAAAGAATTGGATCTGTGCACTAGTAATTAGTAAGGATATGTAACTATATTCTTACAATTGAAATGGCATGTTTTATATAAACAAAATTTAAGATCTTCATGCTTCTGGATCCCTTTCAAAAATGTTTTCCTCATGCCTTAACTTCCCATGTAAATTACAGGCAAATAAGCTGTTACAATGAAAGCATTAGTGATACCTTGTCTCACTTTGTGTCTTGCCTCTAACAGGCTGTGATCTCTACAAGTATGACAAGGTTATGTGCAGAGCCTGATGAAGGCTCCCCTGAAAGTTTTATTCTGCCCGGATGCTGAGGTTGTTCAGACCAAAGAAGGTTTTTGTTTGATGAGAGTTGTAGGAAAATGCTTGGATTCTGCTGTTACAGTGACTTGTTATGGAGATGTGTTCCCCAGGCTGGTTGAGATGCCAAGCCCTCTAGCCTGTGCATCACCTTTGCACTTATCTGTTGCACTGATCTGTTGGTAAAAATCAGTGATTTTACTGGCACAAAAATCACTACACCAAAAAAGCTGTAAAAAGCCCCCAAATTCCCAATAGATGAGCACAAACCTGAGATTTGGATTAAGAAAGAAATTAGTTATCAATGTGGTTCCAATGGTTAGGGCTTCTTTGTTCTTTAGTCCAGGCCAGGAAAAAGCAAGAGAGGATTGGCAAGTGTATTTTGCTCCTTTTCTCAGTGCCTAGTGAAAGCATCTTCACCTGCTCTTTCTGTTTTCTTTTTTGCTGCCCGTCTAGTACCTGAACCATGCTGCCTCCTTTGAAGTCTGCTTTTAACAATAGGCCGTAATAACTTTGCACTACACCTTCTCCCCCAGCTGTTTGTTTATTTTTTCATAATTTTCCTAACATGAATGAAGTTATTACTCACTAACCGCCCTTGGAGCCGTGTGTATGTGCAGAAAGGAAGTACACATTTAAATCTGGCATGACGCATCACAGTGTTTTTAAGCCTTATCTACCTAGACCTATAGCCAGCACTTTGAAAAACATGGACAACATACAGTTTCTGTCAAGACCCCATCAGGTCTGCTGCTTAATTAGCTCTACTCTGAGCCCACACTTTCCTTTTGGACCTCAGTGAAATCTCAGTCAGACCTGTCTGTGTTTGCTGGACAGATGGAGATCTAAAGCCAAAGAAAAGTTTATTAAATGTCTGTGACATGTTGAGAATGCTGCCAATTCTTAGTGGATTTTGAGCTGCTTGGGTAAAAAGTCAGAACTGTGAAGATTTTAATGTCTGCCCTCCTAGCATGTGACCCAGGAGGAGCAGTCCACTCTGGTTATAGTGAATTCTAGGATCTACACATCTCCAGCCATGATTAAATTTGTCATATGAGAAAAAGACACTTTTCTTCTGTTTTACCTGTGATGAACAGAGAAGTAAATTTGTCCAAAAGAACTTCTGGAAGGAAAGAGCATAAGTATAGATCCTCTGGAGAACAAACTGTGCAATGTACAGAGCATGCACAAAAGGAATGGCCTGGAACTCAGTGATAAAATAGGTCTTCAGCTGTCTAAGAACAAATATTTCTCTGTGTCCTACAGAAAATTATGGAAGTGGTTCTTGTACATGTGCCTTGATACCTGTTTGATGCATCAGGTGTTGGAAGAAGTGCAGCCTCAGTACCTGTGTATTTTTTAGGCAAAGTAATCCAAGTACTGGTTGGAAAGCCAAGTCTTTCTGACAGGGGCGAACAGAGTAACCTGAAAACATTGCTAAAAATTCAGGAAGTTTTGTGCCTGCCTGAACTCGCCTTGTTCCATCTTGCTACATGGCTAGAAGACAGGAATTTGACATAGGTGTATGTCAGGAAGTTTGGAAGCTGCTAACCCCTGAGTAAAAGACTTAATTTCCGCTGTAAACTGTAACCAATGAAGTGACCTTGGTGTGAAGGTGCGAAACAAGGAACCCATTTGCAAATTTTTGTGACAGAACTCCCAGCAAGTACCCTGGAAAAGAAAACTTTCTAAGAACTGGGTGACTGTGGGCTTCGCTCTATCAGATGTGCTGCCAGTAGATCTCTTCGGTGCTTTTCTGTGCTTGCTGTTCACACTAGATGAGATAACAAACCTTGAGGAACATGTCCCAGAGGAAATGAGCATGGCTGCAGGTGTGGCGGGCTGTGTGCATGTAGAAGTTGTAGGTATAATAGGGACAGGCCTGTCTTTATTCCCAGGCTTTCTTGAAGCTGGCACTCTTCACCCCATACCCCTCACCTCTGGTAGATTTTTTTGCTTTTCCTTCTGGATAGTTTGGCTTTATTTTATTCTGCAGTCCTCAACTTGAGCTCAGTCCTAACAAACTGAGAGCTGCAGTCATGCTTTATTGGAAAGAATTCCCTTCCTTCAGTATGTTAATGCTGAACATCTTCCTGGTCACAGGAGAAACTGGGCACTGCCTCCACAGCAGGGACATTGTCACATGCAACCCCATTTAAGGGGGCTGAGTCTTTCCTTACAATCCCAACTGTGCCTTCTGTAGGGAGATTAATCACTGGAGCTGTATTTCTTCCTTTAAGGATTATGTCACACGGCAGTGTTTTATTTCCCGAAATACTGTGTTAGCCTCTCCTCCTGTATTTCCACAAAATCTTGGTGTTCCTATTTTTAGACTCTGTTGGAAAGTATTGCACTAAGTTTAGACTATGCTTAACCAAGCTGATACTTTCAGTGCTACATGTGTGGCCCCGCACTTATCTTTTTTTTAAGGACAACTTAAAAAGTAATGGTCCTCACTTAATAGAGTAACTTGCTCTTCCCCACTATGGCTATTAATAAATTTCTAATAAGGAGCTGCAGTTTCGAAGGAAGACAAAATGAGTTCAGGACAGAGGGTTACTATGGCTGTAGGTTGATTTTTTTATTGTGGCTGTACCAGAGGGAGATTTAATGAAATCTGACCTCAGGTCTGGTATTTCCATTTTGGTGAAGAATAACTGTGATCCAGAACTGATGATCACTTTAGCAACACTTCAGCGTTTGGATCTCTTGTATTGCAGGTAGATGATGCCTTGTGCAGCCTTCCTGTGTGAAGCTTTAAATTCTCACCTAATTTGAGGTTCTTAGTAAATGCTGCATAATTTAGAGCAGGCTGCATGCCATCTCTGAGTAAGGGGCCCTTGGACTAGGTTTTTGTAGAGTGTTGATTTCTCAGCTTTGTTAAATTGTGGATCTTAGGTATAGATGCCTCTTTGAGATTCATCTTGTGTTCGGAAAGCCTTTTTACCTAAGGAAGGGGTTTGATTTGCTTGATCTCTGTTAGTCCTCTTTCCCTACGACTGTTCAGAAAACACACTGGCTTTCACACCTGCGACGACCTAGACTCTTTATCCTGCTACTGCCATGGGGAATCCATGGAAGCTGTTGTTCGGAAGGAGGGCTTGAGGCCTGTTCTGTGACCCGTGGCTAGAGGGAAGCCTGCAGGGATCTGTGTTCCTTCCAAGCAGAGAAAGCATAGCAATGCCAGCACAATCCCCCAGCCCGGAGGGAGAAAGTGCTGCAACAAGTCAAGGTTTAATTCAATCAAGTGATCTTTGGGAGAGTGAGTAAGGATGAAAGCTCTGAATGGCCACACTTGGTGAAATTACAGTCCTGGGCTAATGCTGAAGCCAAGGTAAGTCACCTCAAAGGAAGAGCAGGGAGGCAGCCACAGGTGACCTAAACATGCCTTCAGGGCTGTAGCACAAAGGAACGGGAGGAACAGAGTTGTTCATCTGGGGATTAACTAGCAAGTAAGAAGATTTTGCTGCTTTATCTGCTACCTGATCAATTAGGCAGCACATTGTTTTTCTGAAGAAGGCAAATGCATCGCTGGTATTGAAATGTGTTTAAATACCTGTCACATCGAACATTGGCACATGCCAGGGTATGAACTGCCCTTCTACCAGAGAGCGCTCCTTCCTGTAGAAAATGAAGCTGTGAATATTTTAATAGGTTATTGTCATCAGCAGTGGATACTATAGGAAAATCCTGGCAGGTAAAAGAAACAAGGGTTTTGTAGGAGAGGATTAAGGGTGTGTCAATGTTGGTTTTATCTGACAGCCTTTCAAATCAAAGTCTGCATCTGTTTATAGGCACTTTGTTTCTTGTATGGTTTCTCTAGTTTATGAGTGTCTCAAATACAGGAGTCTACTATGGAGTATTAAGAGGGGCTTAACCTATGCATTGTAAAGACTTGTGCTAATGAGGTTTGAAGCAAAGAAAATCAGATTACTTATCTATGCTACTACTTTGCCACTGACCCTGACAATTTAAGGGTGATTTATGATTTCTGGCATGCCTTCCAGGCCTCTTAGCAGAGTGCTCCAAGTTGAATTGCCCTGAAGTCTTTAGGAGTCTCCAGAGAACTGGACTGAGAGCCATTTCCCCATGCCTGTATCAGGTATCAGTTGTAGACAGCATGGAGAAACACTCTTACAGCACTACCCAACCTGTGCCTTTTACTGTGGTTATTTACTTACTATGGCACTGAAATCCGTGTGCCTTCACCTTTTGCCAGGACATGTGAGCCAACCTCACACACGTCCTGCAGCACTCTAGGCTTGACCTGGCAGGTTTCTGCAGAGCGTGCTTGTTCAGTGGTTACCCAAGCATGTGGGTAGCTGTGTTCTTTCCAGAAGAGCTGGGCATGTGCGTCAGGTAAGGATGTGTTCAAGTACCTTGTGGCTTCCAGTCAGAGTGCCAAATGCTTGGGCAGAATTCAGTTCTAGACAAGCTGTTGTCAAAGACCTATTTAGCATGTGTCAGCCAGACAGACTTGTGACATGTTACTGGGGCATGGTGCTGCTTCAGAACTTTCCAAGGAGAAAAAAAAATGGTGGTAGCACCTGGTGATGATTTGGGTTGCTTGTGGTCACAAATTTGCCTGTCATTATTATGAAGGGATTAGTGCCCTAGACTTTCTCCTCAAAAGATCCTTTATGCTGCTGCTGGTTTGCTAGAGAGAAATGAGTTCTCCCTCTGCTTCATGTGTCTGGAGGGCAGACAGACGCATTGTCACACTGTCACATCGGGCATCCTGCTAAGATGGTGTGTAGGGCCAAACCGATGAGCTGACATTGTGATAAACCAATGTCTGGCTCAACTGGGTTTATAGCATAAAGACATGGTTATTCAAAGCAAATGAACTTCTTGGAAGCGACTCTTTGTGAGAAAGTGCATCTCGGGACTTGTCTTCTTGGTGGTTTAGACTAAAGGTGTGAAGCACATGCATAAACTTGCCATTAAATATCTTTCATCAGAAGGAAATAGCTTTACTTTGTTGTATAGCAAACTTTACTTCTGAATGGGAGCACTCACTCTGAAATCTCTGTGTTCACTGACCTCACACCTTTAGCTAGTGATTTTAACTTTCCCACTTGCTGATGTGTAGGCAAGCTCTCAGGACAAATGATGTTCCCAGTGAAATAAAACTTGGTACAGCTGCTACCAGTGACTTGTAAGCTGGGAG
Source organism: Rhagologus leucostigma (assembly GCA_013397725.1). NCBI lineage: Eukaryota > Metazoa > Chordata > Aves > Passeriformes > Rhagologus > Rhagologus leucostigma. The sequence continues at coordinate 615,392 of VZTD01004420.1, forward strand.
TAAAATGGAAAGCATCATAAATTCATCTGTGCCTTGCAGGCAGGATCATATGCTTTTCAACTGGCATAGCCAAAAATATGTTTGTACATAGATATCATTCCTTCCCAGTGGTAGGCATTGAACAGATTCTGTTCTACATGCCAAGGGTCTGTGAGAGAGCAGGTGTTTCTATATCTAACATACTTCAGCTCTGAACCCAGGGCTGTTATTTTAACTTGGGATCAGGACATATTCGTTCCAACGTCTATGATCCTCACTGTCATAAATACTTCTTTTTTGTTGTTGTGGTTCTTGGTGTTTTGCACTATTTTAAAGAAGCTTGTACCATTATAGTCTTCTCTATTTGATTCAAGTGACTTTCCATACTCTACTTCTTTGGGGTTAATCATTTCCCCTTTTTAAGAAAGACTAATTACAAAAACTTGCATACAAGTGTTGATCTGAATCTCATTCCGTCAAGTGGATGTGTTGGTATTGCTGCTGGGTACCTGCATAAAAGGTAAAGTTAGATATGCCGGGGGACCTAGCTGGTAATCCTAAAATTCAGGGTTCAAAAAGTAGACTTCTTAGCTGAGTTAGTGCATAGCTTGAAGAATCCAAATTTTAATGTACAGGGAGAAGTGGGTAGCATGTACATGCCTTAAAACTAACTGACAAATCTGAAAACATTTGAGTTGGTTAAATTCTCTCAAGCATCCCTGTGAGGTAGGGAAAACACATGATATCCAAGGGTCATATAATTTGTGAAAAAGTGTCGTTTCCTAAGGTATTCTCAAGGTGAATTTATTTCTTAAACCAGTGTCCAGCCCCATTTATGTTACATTTGAAGAACTCTGTGCTACTGAAATGCCAGGAATGGCAGTGGAAAGGCTGGTGGTAAAGGAATGATAAGGTAAGGGAGATTATTTCCAAAATTAAGTTTCAGGGTTTAACAGGCTAGGACTTTCTGAACTGGGTGTCTGTCATGAAGCCTCTGTAGCCTCTGAGGACCTCCCTGTTCTTCTGGAACATTAGATGACAAGTAGTCCCTGCTCTGCTTCACCTTGCCCCTAGTTCACCTTGTCAGCAGATGTCTCTGAGGATTCAGTTTCACCCCATCGGGCGAGCAGAAATAGCAGCTTACTGTCACCAAAAGAGGGATGTGCAGGTCCCTCATCTCAGCCCTGCCTTTCTGCTGCTGTTGCAGTTCTGCTTCTTACCTTGTGCTACTGTTAGCAGCTGTTGGATTCCCCTGCAAGCCAATTTAGTTCCTTAAAGCAATAAGAAAAAAATACTGGAAGAAGAAAATTAGAAAGTATTTCTTTTGTTACTGCATTAGTAACTAGCGTGATATAGTAAGACTGAAACCATGGACCAAGGTGTTGGATAACAGCTGCCCATTCTCTGTGTTTTAAGATGTTTTCGATCACCTCTGGTCCCAACCTGTAGGCTGTATGGTCACCAGCTGGGCATTCAGGTTGGAGTGTGTTAAGTGGACTTCTGGAGCACATCTTTTGATGTATTTTTATTGAAACCCTCTGGTTTGTGTGCTGTAAGGCTGCTCTGTGGTGCAAACCTGTGTGGTAAGGAGGGACAGTCAGGCAATCTGTTCCCAAAGAAAACCCCTGAGCTGAAGCATAAATAGGGATGTGGCCTTAGTGAACTGAATCAGCTCTGCAGGGAAGGGTCTGGCTGCAGAGCTGGAGGAGTGGGAATGCCCTGCTGTCCTTTGGCAGGCTGTGTATGTTCTCAGCTGGGAGCACACACAACCTGCCTGCTGAGACACCACCCAAACCCAGGTTCTTTGTGCTCACCTTCTTCATAGCCTGATGCCAGCTCTGCTTCTCTTCCAAAAGCTGACTGGTTTGCAGCAGAGCACTGTACCACGAAAAGCATGAGGGTTTTTAGCTAAAAGCTGTAGTTTTCTTGGTAACTGCAACGTGAATCATCTGTGCAAGAAGATGGTGCAGGTAAGCGAAGATACCCCATTTGCAGACAAGGAACCACGTTTCTTTCATGAATTGGTGCAATTTTTGGGCATGCACATGGTTAGCTGTGCTTGGTAAGATTGTTGATACAGACTAAAATCAATCCTAAAAGCCTACTTGCTACACCTTATTTTTGGAAAAAGCTCAGGGTGTGACTCTTAACTAATATTAGTGGTATTAGTGAAGGGTAAGCTCCCAAAATGTAAATCAATGGCCAGGATTTTAAACAAGTAATCTGTTAGCACCAAAGCTGATGGAGCATGGCTTCTTATTGTGTTATATGAAGGAACTGAAGGCCACACCTTTGTAGTGAGGCCTGAAGTCTGTCAAAAGGATGGATAATAACTTTCCTACGTGCAGATTCTCCTATTCATAGAAATATATGGGTATTATCCAAGAGGATAAAGCAGTCTTCTCCTTCTGCCTATTTTCATTAAAGTTATAGGGCCTAAACTTTTTTAAAGGTGTCTGCTCCTTTTTCCCGTATGGCTGGAATGGGCCAACACTTCCTTGAGGTGATTCCATTGGCATTATTTCCATAGAAAGCCAGATGGGAACAGGGAGCCCAGAGTAAGCTTCTAAAACTCTATTCCAAGGTGAACCAGAAGCAAAGCAAAAGACACAGTCTTTTCATTGCAACACTTACCTTCCTGGTACCTGCCTCCTGAGCTGGGTCGCAAACCCTTTCCTGACTCCAGTTTGATTGGCATTGCAGAACTGGATTGGAATTCTGTACAGCAGCAGGTAGGGAACAGTGTCCTGGGAAGCACTTAGGGAGTATAGACCTCAGTTAAGCAGAGGGTTTTCGAGGTCGCAGCCATGTGCTTGGCCACCTGAGTTTTTTCATGGATGTTCCAAATTAATAAGTGAACTTTATAGTTAGGCTCCCAGTCTGCAATTGATAGACCTGTCTAAGGAATTTGAAAATTTAACTGGGACATGGGAAACCAACTTGATTTGGGAGAAAATATTTACTAAACAAAGGTTGCAATTGTCAGTTTTCTGTTGGGTTTTAATTTGCAAAGCCAGATGTCTCAGGTCACTTTAATCTTCTTGCGGATATGTTCCCAGCATTGCATTTTGAAGCTAATAGGTTTTTTTGTGTGTTTCTTGGAGGTAGCTTAAAATGGATGCTCCCAAAGAAGTTCAGACACCAGGAGAATTCAAATGTGAGCTGTGTGAGTTATCAGCCCCGTACACATATGTCTTGGGGTGACTCTATCATGTATCCCCTATGGGTGGATGCCACCAAACTCACGCTCTCACAAAGTGCCGTCTGAGATCATGGACTTCATTTCTGCTATGAGCATTAGAATCCTTGTACTGTGCGCTGCATGAGCCCAATGATGTGCTGTATTGACCCTGAACACGAGGCTTGGTACTTAAAGTGATCTCCTTTTTCCCAAGGGAAGGAATGTTAAAAATTGTTGGTGTTGGTAGGAAAGACAACAATCGGGTTTTGTGCCCTGCTTCAATACCATGCAAAAATTGGTATTTAACCTATTTCCTAGCCCCACTGACAACCCTACTATACCAATATTTTCTTGCTAGAATACTGCTGGCTGCCAGCCTGGTATTTCTGGGAATAGCCCTCCCCTCACTGTAGCCTCCCTCAGCTGAGCAATACATACACACAGCATGAATGAAATATATATAGCAAAAATACTTCTTATGAGCTATTTGGCATGATATGGAGTTTTGAATAGCAGTGCTTTTTTGTATGAATTGGACAGTCCCATGTCAGACTGTGTGACATCAGGGTGTGTGGATGTTCACTATGTATTTATATTTTCAGAGGCCAAAGCCTTTTCTCTCTCTGCTAAGTAGGGATAGTTTTACCAGAAATTATGCAGTTACAGCTTTGTCTGCAGACATTAAACTCCCCATGAAATAAAACACTTTGCTTTAAATGCATGAATAGCTTGGTGGAGGCCATCATGGTCAACAAATCCATCAGGCAAACATGGTCAGGAACTCTCTGGAGCTGGAAGTCAGGCATGTACTCAGCATTTCACCCCAATAAGACTGCTCAGTTTCTTAAAGAATGGAAACAGCTGTTGATCACCACCTGCTGGGGCTGTTATCCTTGGGCAGCTGTCTTTTTCCCCACAGTGCTACTGGTTTTGCCTCTTCCTCTCAGCAGAGCAATGGCTCACCTTTGATCAGGTCCAGTCCTGAAGAGTCTGGATGTGAATCTTAATTTAGGTTATCCAAGCTCATTGTTAACACCCCAGCTTTACTTGGATTGCTCAGGTGCCAAAAGCAAAAGAATAATACTGAAGCATCACAGTTCTATAGATGCTTTTAAGAAATAGCTTTACACCCAGTCTTTCTTGGCTTGCTCACACGTCCCAAGTGCAGTGCTGCAGGAAATGTGCTGGACAGGAGGCCTTGTCCAATGGCTCTGCACTGACGAGGGCTGGGAATCCTGCAAGGGGAGCTTTGCAAACACAATCCTGTCTTTCTACCCCAGAGTCTTGTTGACAGGGTGATCTGCCATGGTAAGATGCCTGATCTTTCCTAACAGTGGAAGGCTCGGGCCATATCATTTTCTGTTTGAGTGGACAGAAAAAGGAGAGAGGAACACAGTGCTGGACACACTTCTGCACACACCTGTGTGTGTATGGAGGCAAGGAGAAGGCAGTACGAGTTGACAGAATACCTTTTATCCGTATTATTACCAGAATCCAAGTTTGACTTAAGCCCAGGAGTAAGCCAGGTGCCCTTGCTGGGTGCCCTGTGCAGACAGATACTCAACTGAGTTCTGTATTATTTTGCCTAGAGCTCCCAGAAAAAAATAAAGCCTTAGCTTTTCCCAAGCAGGTTGCCAAATTATTAATAAATGCACTCTCTCAACACCCTGGAGCAAGCAGTACAGTCTGTGACATAAAGTAAACACACTGGAGGTGACTGCAAGGCTCTCTGCTAGTAGCTGCTGCTTTCAGGAAGTGGGAACCTCAGCTTTACAGCAGTGACATAACCAAGAGCAGTAAAACCTTTGTATTTTATACTTACCTGCATGCAGCTTTGGAAGAGATCTTCTGATTAAAAGCTGTGCAATTGAAATGGTGACTTGACAAGGTACTGAAGTTGGCCATGCTAAGGAGTGGCTGTCATAAAAAATGCAAGATAATTACTTTAAGGTAGAGCACTGAGAAAAACTTAGTAAGATGACATGGAGAGGTTCACCAATTGCTCTGCCTTTGGAAAAGAGATAGAAAGTGCAGTATAGGACTGAAGGCAGCTGCAGAGTTGAAGGTTTTGAAGAGAAAGGAACTGCAGAGCTGATGCATTGCCTCATGTACAACAGCTGGATGAGCAAATCGAGTACAAAGGGCTGATAACTTTTCAGCCTCCACAATTTCCCCCTCCCAACCGTCCCCTACCGTGAAGTATACACTTAAAAGCCTGAAATTATTCTTTTACAGGCCTTTAGAAGAAGCCTATGTCATGAAGGATCCTTTCACCCCTGACAAGGACAAGTTCCTGTTCGCTGGGTCTCATTGCAGTTTGTGTAGCAGAGCAGTGTACGTTGGTACAGTAAGTAACAAGCAAAACAAGCTGCTTCAATAATTTCTTTTTGTTCCAGTCCTGGTGACCTGTCAGAGAAAGATCAAGCAGCAAAACCCCAAACAGTCCATTTTTAAGGCAAACCATTCCCTCTTATCTTCCCACTCCATGTATGTTAGTTGTACATAATTGCATGTTCTTGTGGATTCTGCCAGATGAAGCTCTCAGTATTAAATTAAAATGATCAGCAACTGTGAGTGTTCTATTTACGGATGAGCATAGTCCAGCCTCTCAAGCACAAGGAGTGCTCTTTTCTACTTTCTTAGCACCAGGAAATGCAAGGGCAATATAGATCACTCTATACCAACAGTAGGTTGGGGTTTTTTTCCATAAAGGGAATACAAATGTCCGTGGATTGTTAGGTTTGCATTCACAGCACAGGGCTGTCATCCTAGTTGCAAAAGTTAATGTTTAAAGTGAGCAGGGAAGAGAGTTGTACCATGCCACACTTGCTCTCTGAAGAAGAATGAAATTAAATAGCAGCTGGAAGGCAACCTTAAACTGTGAAATCTGAGTGCAGTCCAGAAAGGTGGTGTAAAATTACAGTTGTCTTAATTCCTTCTTCTCTGTGCTGAACTGGCGCCTTTGTTTGCTGTGAGTCTCAAATTTTGGGAGTTGGGCAGACACAGCCAGAAGGATATTGGCACACTTGGCCCAGTTTAGTTGTTATTCTGACTTGTGGGTGGTCAGCACCAAGGATGGGCTAAGAGGAGCATGCAGTAGCACCTTTCCCCTGATTGGGTTTGTTTCCTTGTTAAAGAAATTTCTCACCTAGGTTTCCCACAGCAGAGTGTCAGGCATCCAGTTTCAGGAAAAAAAGGTTTAATAATTGAATGGTGCCGCAGCAGGAACAGCTCAGGCTGCTTCCTCCAGGAGGGGCCCCGAATGAAGGAACCCCTGGGCTTTTATACTCTTGCAGTCTGTGCACCCGTTCCCATGGGGAAATTCGGGTCTGGGGTCTTCCTGCAGTTCACTGGCTCCTGCAGAGTCCCGGGGTGACCAGTCCTCTCCCAGACTGTGATGCAGGGCCTTGAGCCCTTCGTTAGGAAAAGGATCCATGCCCATTGCCGGCTTCTTGCCGGGGGCTCCAGTTGTTTCTTGCCATCCAGGGCACAACTTGCAGCTGGCATGGGAAGCTTGCACACCCAGCTACCTGCACTGGGAGTATTTCTCCACTTCCTATCTCTGAACACTCTTCTGACATTTAAATGACTGGAAATCACCAAAAGTGATTGCAGCTCAGAGGGTTTGGGGTTTTTTTTTCCTGTTCTGCAGCTACAAGAGGGAATTGTAGGCCCTGACTAGGTGAAGTGCCAGCACTCTGGTTGTGGCTGTGGTGGCTGGGCTCAAGTTTCCAGAGCCAGATTGCTCAGGGCAGTTGTGTGGAGGCAAATCTCACAAGCAGGATCTTTCCAGTGGCACTGTCCCTGCTGTGGCAGGGGTGGACTCTCTCCCACACACAGGCCAGTGAGGAGCCAAGTGCAGCTACTCAAGAGTTTGGGCTTAGGGACTTGATTCCTGCCCTGACACGCCAGGTTTATCCTTCCTTTTAGCAGCAGAGGATTGGCAACACAGACACATTTGGGACAAATTTGAGCATATTTAACTATTTTCATTCCTCAATGAAGTGTCTTGAATTTAGGAAGGATTCAGCAGGTATTTCCAAGTGTGGCAGTTCGAGCTGTCAGAAATAGAGCATTTCAGCCTCTCAGGGTCTTTGCACACACTGTGCTTTTCTGAATGAAGGTGGGGCTTTTTCTTTGAAAAGCTGTGTTTGTTTCAGTTAACCTAAGCCTTGGCAATGCATAGAAGATACTTGCAGGGAGTTAATGGAAGCCTCTTCTAATCTTCTTGAAAGTCCTGCTTATTTTGCCTATTGTGGAAATTTGTCAGTCATTTACTGCTTGTTATCTGAGTTTTCAAGATTCCCCTGATGGTATCACTCGAAGTAAAACATTGATTGTAAATAACTGAGAATAAATTTCTTACCAAACTGGCCAGGCCAGATAGTGAATCACACATATGACTATGGTTTCAAAATGTATTTAGCAATACTGCTTAGGTAACATTGAAAGAGATCTGCAGAAATGATAATTAGTGCTTTAAACACCCACACCACAAAGTAAGTAAACATACTATTCCTCTTCATGTAGGGAAAATTAGAAGTCCAGAGAAGTAAAAACTTATCCAAGACAATAGAGAGAGACAAAGTTAGTGTAATATCGCTGTATTGGTTATGGTTCCTGCTTGTGCTTGACTCAAGTATATCAAGTCACTCCTGGGCTGAGTTAAATGTTGAAACATAGGAATTGAAGCTGAAGAAAATAATGCTTTCTTGGGCCTCTTTGGCAAAGAAGCTGGACCAATTGGAAGGGCTTTAGTGACAGGTTGCTTTTAATATTATGGTAATTCAGAATAGTATTAGGCTAATGTGTAGCAAAATTAAGACTTTTCTGACCTTGGATTTGGCAAAGAGATTTTAGCTAGCTTTTGTAGCTAAGGAAGCTTAGATCAGATTTTAGGCTTTTCATGAGACAACCCATTCTAGATGAAGTGTATTTCCTTACAGTTGCTGTGCCAGTAAAAGTAATGAGTTAGCCGCTGTTCTGAATAGTGCTCATAAACTTAAGTGACTTCAAATATCCTCTGAAATTTTACTCAGTTAACTTACTTCAATCATTTTGTAGCCTGTATCACCCTGCTCAAGTCTTTTATCACAGTGCCTTGGAAAGTGCCATTAGTTCTGATCCAACTGGGAATAATTCTAATGATTATCTGTAATGTCTTAAAACTTGTCAAAATCCCACAAAAAGGAAGATAATAAAAATGCTTTTAAAAGTCCTTGGGCAGGTTGAATGCCCTTCTTCCTATTACCCTCTCAGAAAAGGGGAGAGGAAATTATATAATCTGACCATATTAGCAATTTAAAACAGTTACTTCTGTTTCATTGCAACACTTTCTAAAGACAGGGAAAAAAGGTAGCTTTTGGACAAGAAAGGAGGAAAGGGAGCAAGTGGCATCCCTTATTGCTCACCTCAGCAGGAGGTGACTGAGCACTGACCTTGAACATGATTGTAGGTATTAAGTGATAAATTTAATACTACAGCTGCTTCCCACTCAACTTCCAGTCATGCAGGGTCAGTCCTGGACACGGATGGGCAGAGCCTTTCCTTTACGTATTGTGGTAAAGATACCATCCCTGTATATATTACTTTCAGACATGATTCATGTCAAAACAGAAATAAACTCTGGCAGCATGCTTTGGCAGCTCAGTTTTGCCTGAATTGGACTATTAAATTTGAAATTTGAATGGCCCTCTCCTGCTTTGGTCATGGAAGGGAGAAAACACATTAAAGAATCATCTGATTAAACACAGAACCTTACCAGGATAAGGGTTTAAAAGAAGGGCTCGACTCTACGTATTAAGTTGAATTCATAGGGCATTGAAAGAAGACTTAGGCTGAAAATCCCAGGACTGAGAGAGCAGGATTACGGGTACATGGACCCAGTGCTCAGGGGTGCAGTGGTTCACAGTCATGATTTGCCCAGTTCCTTTTGGCCAAAATCTGCACCAGCTGGCAACTCATTTCAGCCAAAAGAATGCAAGTTGAGCACCTGTGTTACCTGTGAGGAGCTGTCTTGACACTGGGGATTCCAGCTGTAGGAACAGCCTCTCCCCTCCTTTGCCATGGCCCAGTGGCTCCACTTGGAGCCCTGAGCCTTGGGGCTGGGGGGCTGTGTGCCATTTGGCAGTGCAAGCAACAATAGGCAGGCCAACTTAAACTCTAATCTCCCCTTTTAAACTGGCAGCTTAACATATTAGGGATACCAAGAGACAAAAAACAATAGGCTCTGGAGGTTGTGCAACTGAAATCCACTTTCAGGGCTTTTCAGAGACTAAGGCCTCACACTCATTCCTGCGTATGAAGGGGCCTGGTAGTCAGCACAGAAAAGGACAATAGATGAAGAGAAGTTGTTCCTCAAGCTTCCAAGTCACATGGAAGCTGATTGTGATTTTGATATAATTATCAGCTGAACCTGCTGCTAAAGCCCAGATAGGGACATAAGACACAAAAACAAGGACAGGAACACAGGAATAGCCAAGCCAAGCTCCCAGAGAAAGGCCAGCTGCAAATGACCATGGCAAGGGGAAAACTTTGCTTTTTAGGTAAGACCCAGGGAATCCCTTTCTCCCCGAAAGACGTCCAGATCTATCTCAACTGATGTCTTTATTCATGCTTAAATCCCCAAGAACAATCCATCAGCAACACCAGTTCCAGCTTACCCATGAAATCCTATTTGGAATTTGGTGATCAGCACGTCAAGAGAACCAGGGACGTCAGTCTCGCCACGGAGCAAAGGAATAATACATTAATTAGTTTCTCTTCCAGTTGTTGAAACTCTACATTGCAAATACTTTAAAATGTTCCATCAGTTTTGCTTCTTTCTATTCAATTACTAACGTCTGGTTAGCTCCTTGGGAAAAAATAAATACTGGGTCTGCACAAGCTGCGAATGGAACAGGGATAGCAAAAATACCTTCTTTGTGCACAACAGCTTTTATACTTTGCCATCAAGAGTTCAGAGAAGAGCCATTAGCTCAAGCTTTAGTACCAGGTGGATTTTTAGGTTTTAACCAGTGAGTACATTTATTGAGGGTAAGGGATGAAATCTCATTTGAATTTTCTCGGCTGAACGAAGTTCATTTAACTACTCCAGTTATTGGACACCTCTGTGATATTGATATAATAGTGATAATTTTTAGTAGTCTCCTAGGACAATACAAGTGCATGGATTAATGGAAGTAAGAGTGGTTTTTTGAGGAGTTATGGAAAAGATGATCTGTTGTGAGAGCCCCCAGGACTTGGTACTTGTGTTGGCCTTTAGGCCATTTTTGTGGAGACTGGTGAGGAAGAGTGTGCTGAGGCTCCAAGTCTCACACACCATTGCAGGAATTTGGAAGATCCTCCCAGGAGGTAGAAATCTTCATCAGCCAAGATTTAGAGGAAAACTTTGCTATTTCAGTAAAACCCATGGAATCTCTTACACCTTTATTCACTCTGCGAGAATAATCCATCAGCAATACCAGCTGCAGCTTACCCATGAAATCCTATTTGGAATTCAGTGAGCAGGCCAGGAAACCCATGCATGGTGCTGGAAGGAGAAGGCAGCTGAAGGAGGGGTGTTGCTATTCCCTGGAGCAGGGAGCTGGTGAAGGTCACTTTAATAGGAGCAGGGGGACAGTTGATTTGGGAGTTTTATTTTTCACCCAGTTGGCTCTAACCAGATGTTAGAATTACTGAGTAAGAAAAAGTTAAATTGCTGGACTATTTCAGCCTAGAAGAAGAATTTGTTTCAGAAGAATTCTAAATATAAGTGTAGTTTAATGAGACTGGAACGTAAGCATTTCCATTTTGTGTATACTGCTAGTAATGTTATTTTCGTTACAGGACTATAGTCTGTTCTACTCCAAAAGGTTCTGCCTCCCCTGTGTGAAGGAAAACTTAAACGCCTTTCCTTTGGAAATCCAAGAAGACGTGGATAAAAGGAAGCCCCAGCAGAAATCCTGTGAAAAAACGGATACAAAGCATAAATCTTAAAGGACCAAGAGCGACAGTTCTTTGGCTGGGGTTTCTCCTCTGCTCGGAGACTATCATGTTGCTCCTTTTAAAGAAGTGACCTTCATCAGCTCACTACTACTGGAGAGAGCAACACATTTCCTTGCCCTTGGCATGGGTTCAGACATCCTCGTGCAGCGCCTGCCGTGCCAGGGAGCAGCTCCGAGGTGCTGAGGAGCCAGAAGGGAAGGCAGACAAGCCTGCTGTCACCATATGAAATGCTTGCAGTACAAAACCAAACAGCACAGAGCATAGGAACCATGTCCAGATATTCACATTTGCTATTTCAGTGCTTTGTGTTGTTCTTCACACTCCTACAGTGCTATGAAATTCCAAAACAGAATGATCTGGCTTAATTCAGTATATACCCAAGAAAGTCAGCGTACACCAATTGTTAATCTGGCAGTGCTGTCCTGGTAAGATTACATTAGGCAGGGAGTGTAAAGCTTTATTTTTAAGTCTAAAATAAAAGTGCTGTGAGAAAACGTTATAATACCTGAATTTTTCAATATGGTAATTTTTCAATATGCTGTCACAGCATTGAGACTTGAGACTCTGAAGGTTGGTGCTTCTGCAATCAATAAAAATATTTACAAGTCCCTTGCACTTGCAGTCACTTTTCACTTAACTTTCCAGTCCATGTCAGCACAGCAACTGGAGAGGACCCTGAATACATTTGGCTTATGCTTTACAATAGTAAAGATGACTTCCTTTTCATTTTCAAAGCAGTTAATCTGGAAATAGAAAAGCTCCGTTAATACACTCAATTCTTTCCTGAACCGGACAAGTAAACTGCAGCTATAATAGGGATGTCAGAAACACAGTTTCAGGCAGAAAAGGTAAAAAGTTTTTATGGAAACAGCAGTTTGTTTAGCTCAAAAATTAGCTTCTTCAGTTATCTGTTTTCACTGTCTTAAGATTTAGGTGGCTTTTATGTAAAACCAGAGTCACACGCTTTAAGGATATGTCTAGAATGCTCCCTAATCACAAAATCACCTTTTTTACTCAAGTTATTGTTGGTCATTGCTTCAGGACCTGTTAGTACCTTGGTTAACATCTCTTTTTTCCAACTATTCCATCCATATAATTTGTAATAGGACAACATCTAAAATCGATCATTTTAGTAGGATGAACATGTGTCTGTTAAAAGAAATCAACATGATTTCAATGAGCTGTTTAGGACACTTAAGGATCCTAAAATCTTTCTTTTTTCTGAACTTAATATATTGGTGCCCTCTGTTCAGGACTGAAAGTTCTTGCAGTGACTGGAGGAGCAATAATGGACCTATTAGCCTTTTCTAGCCCTAAGAGCTTTAATAAATAAAATACATGTATGTCTCTAATTGTGGAAAAAAAGATCCATGTTAGGAGGTAACATTTCAGATTCCTTTTTGCAGTAACAAAAGACTATGCTTTCAGGGAAAGTGATACTAAACTTATGTAAGATGGGTGGTATTATACTTCAGTTTCATGTTAGGAACACTGAGTTTAAAAGCTGCGGTGTGTCTGTATCTGCTCTGTATAAACACCAGAGGCATGTCCTCTGCTAAACCCACAACTGAAGAGAGCACTTTCCCACCTTGGAATTGTAGTCTTATAATCAAGCTGCCAAAGCAACATGGTTATGTGAGATCACAGGATATGTTTATACCAGCAAACACACTTTGAAATATTTTATTTCCTGGATTTCCCATTGTTCATGACAAGTTGTCATGATGTCTTAAATGCAGGTTTTAAAAGCCTGGCTAGTGCAGTTCCCATGTCAGTGAGAATGGGATCTCATCTCTCTGACCTGCTTCCCCTCCTGTTCAGCTTCCTCTGTGCCCTTTTAAGACAAATGCAGTTATCTCATCTATTCGTAACCATTATCTTTGCCTCCATGATGTGACTGAGGAGTCATTTAAAGCCCTCAGAAATTGCCATGCCTCTAAGTACTTGTTATGTTGAACTGCAGGGGGAAAAGACTCAGTATTAAAAGGGAGAAGAACTGCAGAGCAGAACTACAGAATTTTTAATTTGGCTCAGTACAGCTCAGTTATTTACCGTATAACAGGAAAAACCAAGTCAGGGATGCCTCTGCTTCACAGTTACCTGGGTGTGAAGACCTGGTAGGTGAAGAAAAGCCAGCAAGTACGCAGAGGGACAGCAGATGTGTTTGGGCATCTCTGGTCTATGCTTTAGGGAAAGGAAACTGCCCTATGTGCCACTTGGTATTTCCTGGAATGACAATGGATTATTATCTGTGCCCAGCTGTTAAAACTTATGTATTCCACATTCTTGTATTCCCACTGAACATGAGCATTATGGTCTCAGTATCATAATATTTTGGTATATATGTGATTTCACAGCCTGAATGTTACCATGCCCAACCTTTCCTGCTTTTCATGGATGCACAGCTCTTACAGGTTGTTTTCATTGGGGTCTCCAAGTACTTTCTGCTGCTCAGCATCAGGTCTTCCATGCTCCTGAGCACAGCTGATGAAGAAACCTGAGTCCTTTTCCTCTGCTTAATTTCACTTCAGCACTCTCTTACCAGCTTAAAATATCCCCAGATCCTGGAAGGAAAACATATTTCCCCAACTGATTTAATTGAAGATGTGCTCATTGAATTAGTCAGTGCTGCACCTCACACAGAAATGCACTCCTTACTTGTTGAATTCCATGGATGTCTCGAACCAGCTACACAACCCACGAGGATACGAAAGACCACAACTGGATGGTGGGTCAGCATCAAACTTAGGTAATATATATAGATAAATGTATATGCAACGTCTCTGAGTATGCTACACACTCACTCCTGCTTCAACAGGTGCCTAACAGTACATGGGGAAGCATCAGCACTTAAAGATGCTTCAAATATGCTGCCTTTTGAATGTCACATTGCAGTGAGTTCCTTTCCTGGAGATAAAAGACCAGCACAAGTCATTAAATTCACTTTTAAAAACACTTTATTTTTTTAAAACCATTAAGGCAAAACCGTGTTTCAGATTAAGTTGGTTTACATTCAGTCTGAAAGGATTAAAGCATGTAGGTTCCTACCAGTCTCTATACAAACACTGTGAATTCAACATCTTATTTTTAAAGAAGGTGGAAAAAAATCAGAATATAAAAAAGAAAAAAATGTTTAGTTCAAGTTTTTTCATCCTAGATCAGTAGGCTGGTAACATTGGAGAATGCATCATTGTATGTAGCTAGATGTGACTTTTACATTCACAAGTGCAAGATACATTGTCTTTCCTTAAAAATCCCTGTGAGACCAGGGCTTCCATTCATCCTTGGCAGTGTCATTTGCATTGTTCTAACAGAAAGAAACTTGGGAACTTGGCTTGAATTAGTGTTTTTTACTGCATTGGGAAACAAGCATTCTGTGAGAATTAGGTTTGACTACTCCTTGCAAGAAATGTCTCCTCATTCTACGAGAACGTAGATACAGAAGTATTTACTGTAGTAAAATGTACCCAAAACCTCCTAAAAACAGATGACTGGAAACAATAAGCTGTTTTGTTTTCTCTTTAATATTGGTATCTTGATTTAATGAAACACTTGTTAGCTGTATTGATTAGGGTTTGGCAACATTAACAACACTGTGCTTTTTTTGTGTCCTACCAGTTAACAGACCATTTAAGACGTGAGGGAGGGCTTCAGCATCCCGGCGCACTTAAGCTGGAGTGCTGCATTCCTAGAGACATTCTGAGCAACTGTTTGTAAGAGCAGTGGAACAGCAGGAGCCACGCAGGAGGCAGCTCCCCCGAGAAGCTGCTAAACCAGACTTTGTCAAACCACTCTGAGACGGAGTTCTGGAGCACATCCATAGCATTGAAACGTTGGTTGGAGTCATTATTACTGAAGAAGTAACTAAACCATGCATGTTCCTGCTCTGCCGAAGGGCCAAGGCACTGTGACTCCATGGAGAGAGATGCTGTGTGTGCGGGGATGAGCCATGTGAGCCCCTGGATGGGCCAGGGTGGGCACGGGTGGCTGTTTGCATGCGAGTCACCTGCAGGAGGGGTGGTGACCTGCTCCCAGCTCTGCAGCACATCCCACACAGGCTGCCCGGTGACACTGCACTCCTACACACCCGGAGTACAACACAGGGCTGGTGTGCCACCAGCATTTCAGTGGCTCAGGATTTTCCCATCCTGCCAATCTCTTTTTTTTTTAAGTGTAAAGAATGCCATGAAACTCCTGGCATTGAGTGTAAGGCTGGTGTCTTTACCACGACAGGGATTACGGTACCTGCATATCCAACCTGAGAAAATACACCAAAATACTGTGAAACTACTTCAAGTACCTCATGCTTGATCTTGCAGTCCTTATTTAAGGTCCAGCCTGTTATCAGATCAGTCTCTTGTGTGTGCTGCCTATCCCCTGGCAGAGGCAGCTCATCTGAAATTGAGGTCCTTGCAACAGGAATTCTGTTTTGAAACATCCACAGCAATGGAATCTGACAAGATTGACTGACACAATAAAGGAGCTCAAGAAAAAAAATACCCCAGCTTAAAAACCTGTGAGCACAATAGCGAAAAGAAAGGAGGAAACAGCCTTCCTTAGGGTGGGCTCAGTTACACACTGGGTTTGTGTCGTGTGAAGTGACAGTGTAAAGGAAGTGGCTGCAGGTCAGAACAGGGAAGTCCAGCAGAGCTTTTACAAACATGACACAAACACCTTAGGAGCCAACATACCTGTGTGGTGCCACTGATGAAGTGAAAATGCTAAGTTGCAGCAATTTGAGGAAATAAAATGTTATCTGTTACAAACAAAAAGCAGTAAGTACAAATGATTGCTAGAACATTTGTAATAGACTGTGCTTGTGATAGCTGCTGTGTTTGGTGATTCACACAGCAAAATAAAAGGTAGATACCTTTGAAAGGTACCTTTGTCCCTATATCAGATTTCCTTAGAAGGATGCTGTAGGTACAGACTATCACACCTGCATGCACCAGACACAGAATCCCTATGAGCAGACTCTGAATTCAGTTCTATTTGAAATCCCACAGGAACCCTCCTGTAGGGAAGCCAATAATGCCATTTCAACATTTTGTTTTGCACCGCCAAACATGTTGGAAATACATCTATAAAAGCAGCAGCTCGCGCTCAGGGCAGGTGGCAGGGAATAATCCTGAGTACATGTTGTTATTCCCAGTGAGCCATGAGTCAGTTCCTCAGAAAACACCAGCACTGGTGCATGAACCAAATGCAGCTTCTTTTCAGCTCTTTTCAAAGGAAAACGAGCTACCATGCTGCAAAACAAAGATGAACTCAGTTCTATGCACTATCTTTCATACTGGTGAACTTGAGTTTACAGCTCGATTTTGGGATTGCAGCTATTCCTCAACTAGACTTGCTTTTATTAAAATTAAATAAAAGGAAGTCTATGTTCCATGTGAAAATATATTTTAAAGTTGTGTTATAACTGTCAACACCAAACACTGGTAACTTTGAAGAATTTGTGATAGTTCTTCACTAATGATACAGCAATAAAGACCAGACAGGAATAAATAGCAATTTGTCTTTGACATCAGCCCCTTCATCCTTAGCCCATAAAAGTAAATACTTCCTCACTGTACAAAGGGTTCACAAGATAAAGTATGTAACAAATATTTAAATTAAATAATTTACACATTTTTCTTTAAGCACCTCTGTAATTAATTTAGTGAAAGTTTATACCTTGCAATTATATTCTTGTATTTTATGAATTGAAACATGAAGAAATGGTATTACATTAAATTAAAAAAAGCCCGCAACACATAACAATACCAGTAATCTTAGATCAAACCCACATATAATTTAAATCTTCAGTAAAACTGATTAAACCTAGATACAAAAACTATATGCAACTGATTATCAGGAAAGCACTTGGGACATAAGAAAGCACCAGATACCACACTCCACCTTACTTTCCAACACTTCCTAAATGACGAGGGGTTTCTGAGAGGGACCATTATTTGCAAGACCTTATGCTTAAACACTACCACAACAGCTGCAACTGCATTTGTCATATGCAGTTGCAGATTTTCAACTAAGTCACAGGGAGCTTTTCAGGACAGACTGAAGCTGTTCCTCTGCAGCCACAGCGGGATCTTCCCCAGCTGCTCTTCCTCAGATGGGGCCTAAGTTTGTCCGGCTTTCCACCAGAAGTAAGAAGGAAATTCAAACTCAATCGTATGTGACCCGGCTCTCGTGATGAATAAATCTCCCCAAGTTTCAGCAGTTTGAATAAACAAACAAATGTTTAGATGCTTATTATAAGCTCTTTGATGTGCAGCCTTGTGCTAGCTCTCTCATGAGAACAGGCTTAGTGCAACTGCTGGTATTTCCGAGATCTGCGGGGCAGGAATAATGCACAACTCTGCTCTCTGGCAGCACGTCAGCTCTTCAGCAGCTGCTGGAAGCAGCGCACAAAGGCACATGGAAATGGCAATTAGTACAAAATATGGTTTCTTTAAATGTGACCAAAGATGCAGTTTCTGTAAGTGGAAACTTTCCTATCAGGTGTCAGTTTGTGTTTAAAGCAAAAGTGGGATCTGAAATTTTAAAAGGTACACAGTAATTATTTTTTTTTAAACAGCAGCTTTAAAAGAAATATTTAAAGCGCAGAGAAGAATGAACATCAGATTTCCCTAACGCTTGGCACAAAACCTTCCTTTTTCCCTCCCCTTCCCCTTTGACAAAAAGTACCTAGGGCACCACAACAAATAAATAAATAAATAAATTTCCCCCCAAACAATGCTCAAAAATGAGTAATCTGTAGGTTTGCTGAAAACTTAAGTAAGTCATACCATTGTTTCCCAGGATATTTCTCTATCCATCTGCTGTCTCTTGCCTTAAGCTCTTTGTGGTGCCTGGTTGCTAATCAGAGTTCTTCCATGCTATGACAGTAAAATGAGTTCAAAAATCAGATCCAAACTGTACCTGACGAGCCACTAAATCTTTAATACGGTTTTAATCCCAAAATCAGATCACCTTACTTCCCTCCATAGATGGGGTATTTTAAAGTACTGGTTTATCTGCACATTGGAGAGATGCTGAAGTAATAGATCAGAAATAGATCTGAGACTAGTTTGGATTCCAGATTAAAAAAAAAAGGATACAAACTGAGTAATTTTAAAATCTCCTTGGCCAAAGCCTGCTGTAGTCACCTCCTGAAGGAGCAAATGTGATTCCTTAAAAGCGTAATGTAAAAATGAGTTCTTTTGCCCATTAATTCTTGGGAAGGGAATTGTCTGCCCTATGCTGCTCTTTTAAGTGACTGTGGGAATGCGCACGAGGCAGCAGTGTGGGCAGTGGAATCCATCCAGAATTTTAGGCTGTGTTGACATCTTGTTCACATTTCTGTAATTCAGAGATGTGTTCTCTCTTTTTTTTTTCCTCATTAAGAGTCTGCAGTTTAATTTAAAACAGAAATCAAACTTTTAATGTCCAAGGAAGTAGTCAAAAATTGCTTGCTGGTTTTCAAATAACAAAAAAACAGATGCACTTTTCTCATGCTAATAACAGGACCTTGTTACAAGCAGCTGCTAAAATAGCTAAATGCTATGTCTTTCACTGAGTTACTCTATTTGCAATTCTTTATAGCTTTGCTGAGAATTTAAGTATTTATTATTAATTTTCCCATGTTTTTAAGTGTTACTAAAGAGTTTTAGCCACTTTTGAGAACAAGAGCAGGAAAAATAGTTGTGCACACTGACTGTGTCTGATTTTCCTGAGAACCTACAGTACACCTAGACTATGGAATACAACTTTGAAATTTGCCCTTTGCAAAAATCTGAGCTTTGAGGGAAAAACATTTCAAGTTATCCCTTTTTTTAGAAGATAAACTAACAGTTGGCTCCACAGTTTCAGAACACCATCCCAGAACAGCTGATATTTTAACAACTTTTTGTGTCAGCAATATTGCAGATCAATTATTTCCATGGCCTAAACACCACAGCTGCTCAGTGAAACAGGGTTGGCTGGGAGAATAAAGCAGCAGCATTCCTAAAATCCTCTCTTTGTTTCTGAGGGCACACTGTGTGCTGCTCTGGGACACAAAAGGCAGCCCATTTCTCATCTGAGGGTTCCTGGCAAGACCAACATTCCTTCTGAGTGTTTGAAGCCTGTTCTTCCTGCTGGCAACAGGGAAGGGGAGGAAGTTTTGTGCACATGCAGTTCCTGTTTCTGTCCTGCCCTAGATGCTCACCAAATTTGAGGCCTATGTTTCAATATTTTACACTAAATATATCTATATTTATCTATAACTTCTGCTACAATCATTGCCCAGATAAACCCCAAGTTGCCTTTAAACCTGTAATTTTGCCAGTGTCCAGCTGTGCCTGCGGGCCTGGACAGAAACAAGCATTGCCACTGAAATAGGAATGACAGTGTGATGTTCTCACTTCATCACTCAATCCTTGCAGTGAAGATTCTGGTATCTTCAAATGTGCTACAATAAAACAAGTACAAAGTGTCCTCCTGTGCCACTGAAAGCTTAACTGCAGTGAAAATACTGGGATTGACTCCTGACACCTCGGTGTTGTGAAACAGAAAGTAAAATTAGGAGGTAATAATGTGAAGTTACCGTATCAAAGAAACAAAAAGAAAGAGAAATATGCAGCTGGCACTTCTGGGCAGCTCTCTGAGAAAAGAGCCCATGAAGCGGCAAAGTCAGGAAGCCATTTCCTTACAGCTTATTTTACATCAGGAGTAGAGCAAGTGCTGTCATAAAAATCAGTTTACTCCCAGGAACACAATAAACTTACTCTGGACTGTGCTGCCTTTCATACTGTGACACAGTCTGACACCTACAAACACTGTTCTTGGTATTATTGTCACCTTATCTACAAGGACAAAATCTGGTGAAAACAAGTACCAAGTACTTCTACCAACAAGGCCTAAGAAGGAATAGAAAGAAATATATCCAAGTGGGTAAAAAAATGAAGCACTGTGTTCATCAGAAAAGTAAACAGGTCCAAACAACTACACTGCCAAGACACTTAGAGGAAGCAGGTGCCTTTCCTATCCAATCATTCCTTCGGAGTCAGCTATCACTGCAGTAGAGTGCAGTATCACTGCTGCAAAGTTACAATTCTTTTTTTTTTCTGGGGTAGGATCAGGTTTTCCAGTCTCTCCAAAACTCTTGCTAATTCAAAATAGTATTTTTATGTCAAAACTGCATCCTGAGCTATTACAAGTTCTACAAAAATACAGGGTATACGATATATTTTTCATCAGTGCTATTTTCACTTTTCCTTAAAAGACTTTTGAAACAAAAGGGTTCCATCAGTTTATCATGTTTACTTTTCAAGAAACACCCGTTGGAGCATCTCTGCTGTATTTTAGATAACTCTTTGGATTTTATTTAATTTCATAAGAGAACCATCTTTTAAACATGCTAGCCCTAAGTATGTCAATGTAACACTACATGAAGCTGTACATCATTTAATGGAATTAAAGCAGCAATGGATCAAAGATCTTTCCAAATTTTTAGTACGGACAGTAATATCCAGACATTTGCTATGCCTAGACTGAGTGCTGTAAGAAAAAGTGTGAGCTGGTTCTCAGTAATTACCATTAGGCAAAAGTGCATCATCTTTCTGATTGTGCAGATACCTGGAAGGAAGGTGCTGAATTTGTTATATTAATACTAAAATGACTAAGCCAAGAGGAAATACAATTTTGTTCACTTCTGTTACTTAATATTCTGATTTATTATACAAATATGTATTCCTTACCAATCTTCAAATTTCCAAATAAAAGAACCATTGTAAGACACTTCATTGAGCACTCTAACCAGTATTTTTCTGCAGCACTTTTTCAAAAGAAGACAAAAGATCCCAAACCAAAAGAAGTGTAACACTCCAGTTCCCCAGTTTTAGATTTTTCCTGCTCTGGGCTGAGTGAACAGCACGTAACTGTGCAAGTAGTTTTGCTCCCATCTGTATTTCTCTGTCTTTAAATATTGTGGAAAAAAAATACTAAAAATCCTTAATACATATCCCTGTAGATTTCCTGTAGTAAAGGGTGTAAATGTGCATCAGATTCAGTCTTCTTGATTATCTGAACAAGCTGAGCATGCTCTGTGACAAGCTGTCGGAGGTCAGCCATTTTTTGGAGAAGTTTTGGGAAGAGGAAGGTGTCATCAGGATGGTTGGTTTGCAAGTGAAGTTTCAGTACATGCACAATGCTCTCCTGCATTTTTTCAATGTGTCCTACATTTACAAGACCAGGACGATCTGTTCTCAAAACAAGCAAAAGAATACATGTCATAATTTTATAATGATTCCTCGAAGTGTAGTTAGTGGTAGAACTGAATTTTCCAGAGGATAGAAGCTTTTCCATTAAAATTATTAATTCCTGAGAGGGCAATATTAGAATTTACTACCTTAGAGAACAAACATGTAATGCTTACCTCCACAGCAAATAATGGCAGCAACAAACAGGGATATATCGCTATCATCCAAATCCAGTGCATTGAATTTCATTGCAAAATCAAATTTTGGCTCCATTATATCACAGAATGGCTTTCTCAGGCTTTTCAGGAACTCCCGGGTTATAAATCCGTTCCCATAGGCCACCAGCATCCCATCCTTGTTCATCACAGAGGCCAACATGGCAAATATGGCTTCATACACCCCGTACTTCAATAGCGTCACCTGATCGTTCAAGTCAAGGTTGGAGAAGCCAGGGATGGATTTGGCGAATTCCGTGAGTTCTGTGACAGTCTCCACAGACGTACACTGGCAGCAGTGGAAGATTCGAACTTCTGCTTCCTTGTTCTGAATCCCATTGGCTACCAGTTTTGCCACCAGGGTCTTCTCTGCCATACATAAGGTATCCATATCATGTATAACAAATGGCTACAGAGAAAAAAACCCACTAGTTCAGTCACAAAATAATGGTTATTAATAGTTTTCTTCCTAAAGAATAAGAATTCTGATAAACTTTAACTTCCATGCTAATCAGTCCTCAACGATAGTAAACCCTGAGTTCTTTTACATTTCTCATCAAGACAAACACTGTATGACAGAACTACAAACTGCAATACCTAACAAGTCTGCTCTGCAAACAGCAATGCAAATAGTCAAATGTAAAGATGTGTGGCATATCTTTAATTTAATCTAACAGTTACAGCGAAGCTCCAGCACCCCTGTGCTTGGTGTGCACATATCCATCTCAGAGCTGGTCCCAGGGGGTTCACAGAAGACTTGTATTACCTCCTCCAGAAGTCCAGGTTATTCTGCCTACACTCCTATCCATTCCTAAACTAACTACACTTGATGCACATCATGATTCTTTCCTGAAGTACCCTAGGGGTAATACAGACAGTCATTTCAATACAGGGCAGCATATTTGCATAAGCATGCGAACCCTGCACTACTCTTGTGTTCTATTATCAGATTTTCACAGACAATGTCCCAGTTGTCCCAACTTTCTAGCTGCAGTTGGTGCTGAGCCATCTCTACAGAGAATCCCACTAGAACGTCAAACACAAAATTTGGTCTTTTCCATAATCCCCTTTGTTTTGAAAGGTACATGCTTTACAAACAGATGAGCCACTCTCTTAAAACATCATATCGAAAGCAGCATTCAGACTTTCTTATGAACAATCAGAACTCAAAAATATTTTGATACATATCTGCAGAGCAACAACCAAAACCAAGTACAATCCACTAGAGAAAAACAACAAACCCCAGTGCTTCTCAACCTAGCAAAGTCACAGCAACTGACCTTGAACAGAAATTTAGTTCCATACGCACCAAGCACCTTCCCTGTGCTGTTTTGCTCATCTCAGATCAAATACCCTGGGGAACACATAGAGTTCTGTCAGGAACTCATAAGATTCACTTGTTTCATTCAGAAAACTGTCCAACAGGTCAGTTTCCTATGGTTGTCCATTTTTAAATGTTGTGGATACTGCACATTCCATCTCACTCCAGCACAGTTACACAGAGCAGAACTTTCCACGGGAAGGTGGATACGAATGGAAAGTGGCAAAGCAAGAAACACAGCACATATCTAAACCTTTAAAAGACGTACACTATCTTATACACTTTTTTTTTAAATTTAACATCATTTCAGTATGCAGAAAAGAGTTATGGCTAAGAACTTGGGAGCTAAATTAAAAAATGACACCTTGTCATAATGAAAAATGCCCATTCATTCTGAAATTAATTGTAGTGGTGCCAAAAATTAGGATTCACTGAAATCAGCTGTTAATGCACAGTTCTGACACAGGTGGGTTGCTAATTTCAAGCAAAAACCCCCTTCTTTTAAAATTTGTTTTTCTGCTGAAAAGTGAAAAGAAATGAAAAGGTTTGTTTTCTTAAGAGATGATGAAATAGCCCAAAACCAGTTTGCTCTTCCCTACATATGGAAAAAATTGGAAGCAGCCTGTTTGTAACATCCTAGGGCAGATTCTTCATTAATTTTTATGTGCAAATTCACACAGACACGTGCGTGCTGGTCACTGTTGGCTGGTCAGTCCCATGGCTGTGGCCACACACATTCAAATGCAAGAACTGGGATGCAGTGCTCTAGGATCCATCCCTGCATGTGTGACACATGTTGTGGCTTATGGTTCTGACACAGGGTAACAAGCACAAAAAGGATTTTCTGCAGAAGCCCACTCAGTGAGGAGCTAAAGGTGGTATTTACTGTAGGCTCACGTCAGCCTGTACCCCTAAAATGTTTAAGCCTGTGCCTAATTTTACACTTCTCTTTAATGCAAGGAAAAAGACTGGGATAATTCATGTGTCTCTCTTCTAATGCAGAAAGCTGTAGGCTTGGCTAGACTAGGCTATTATATGCCAAATTCCATAATGTAGAAGACAGCTTGCTTACAATTTTGATAACACTCATCCCCACACTTACGTGGTTTTCATTATGGCATATGTAAAATTTCTTCCCTGCAAATTTTTACTGAAACTGAAGTTGCTGATAAAATAAGATACTTATCATCTACATAAAAGCAACAAAAATCACAACAGAGCTTAAATAAATATGCATAGAGTGAAACGAGTGAGTCCTTACATTGGTTATACTCTCCCATGTGCTACCAAACAAAAAGCAGCTGATCGAATTAGGTAGACCTTGGCTAAATTACCCTGAAAGAAAAATAACTTCTACAGCATAGGTGTCTTCACAACCTTGCTTGCTTCTGCCTTTCAAAGGAACCATACAGAAAAGACCAGGAAGGCTGGGTGAGGAAATGGCCAGCACTGTAAACAAAAAATTACAAACTCAAGTTTTCTTTCCCCTCCAGCTATAGATATTATTCTGATTAAAATAAAAGTCATGCAGAGCACCTGTACACCCTACAAGATCACAGTACTTATTTTGGCATTTGTGACAGAAAAACTTTTTTTTCACTGTCATAATAGGAAATTAATTTTGAACCATTCTCCCCATATCAAGAGATATTCACATTCAGATATCACTTCATTTTTGATTAAGAACAATAATTTAAGGTTATGTGTTTTCACTTACAAGGTAATCACCTGATTTTCCTAAAGCTTCTTACTATTCTGATAGTGGTTAAAAGCAACCATATTTACTACAGATACTCTCTTTGAATATTTCACGTCTGTATTACCATGATACTTATTTTCTAAAAGATTTGCTGAAGAGTCTACCAAATTATTACAATCACCTTATGTACCTGTCAGCTTTATTTTAAAGTAACAGAAAAAGTACTTACTGGATTGTTATTGGTTTTCCCTGCAAGGATGATTCTGGCTTTAACCTTGTTCATATTGAAGTTTTTCAGGTAGGCATCATGAATTCTTTTGGCAAGTGATTTAAGATCTGCCATTTCTGAATCTTCTACATAATTTTCACCTGTTAGAATTTCTGCTTTGAGCTTGGCCTTCTCAGACCTCGGCATTCGTCCAAAACGTATTGCTGATGGGAAGACATAATTGTAAAACAAACACAAATTATACAAGAACTTAAGCCTTTTACTGTTGCTGATTAGAGCATTAAGATTTTTCTGTCTAGAAAACCTGAGGTAGAGGTGAAGAAATCTCCTTCTCAACACAGTCAGTGACTAATATGCTAAACTGAAGGTACTGAGGAGTTTCAGAACACAAACTGCTATCTGCAGTGAGCACGTTCCTTTTCCCTTCTACATTACCTAAGTACTTGTATTTTGTTTTCTCCTTGTTGAGTTCTACAGATCCCAATGTGAAACTCAAAGTCCACCTCGGGAACTCTTAAAACACTGAATAAAGTCATGACAGGAGCTTGGCAGAAAGCACACACATGAGCTGGAGAGCTGCAACGGAGTCAGGCCTGAATCCCACTGCTGGCTCAGAACCTGCAGGGGCATTCTTCATTCAACACACCTGTACTGCCTGTGGGAACCCCAGCCCAAAGACCTGCACTTACAGTTCAAGGGCTATAGGCAACAAAACCTCCTCTACACCCAGCACTCCATACTGCTTTCTCAACAGACTAGCCAGCCCTCCAAGACTGGAGAGAAGAACAGTTTGAATACCCAATCTAGTTATTAGGATATTCTTCCAAGAGGCAGGAGATGCAAGTCTGAAACACCTCTGGGTATGGAGGTCTCCTGGTTTTTGGGCAAGTGGTCTTGCTATTTATGGGCACATCCACATCCCTCTTCAGTTTCAGTATCAAGCTAAGCCAGCCCCATTTTACCCTTGGGAGGTGTGCAAGGCTTTGAGATGGCTCACACAGTGAGTTACTTGTACCGCATTTCAGCATCCAACCAGTGAGGACAGGACCTCACTGCCTACACCGAGCAATTCAGGGCGTGAACAGCATCAGCCCTTCAGCGTGCCCAAGGGATCTTCTCATGACATAAGGACGTGACTCTAGGCATGATCTGAAATACAGCTGTGGACTTCAGTGGAAGTCCAACAAGGAAAGCCTGTTGGAATCTGGCTTAGGTGCTTCCTTCCCCTTAAGGGTGGGTCGTCACACCAACCTGTTGAAAAAGTGGAAGAATACCTGCTCTAAACGGAAACTTAGAGTTTTAAGATCATGGGTGTAAATTTAGTTGTAGCTCTTTTCCTGAGAAGTTTCGCCAGCAAGTTAGCAGTCATCCCTTTTCCCTGCTGCCTCTCACATGTCTGCTGCAAAAAAACTGCAGCTACTCCCTTCAACCGGAGCACAGGTGGCCACAGAGCTTTTAGTAGGATGAAACAGCTTCACACAGATGTCAGTTCCTGCCAACCAGCACGGCTCCCTGCTCATCTCCCAACCTGAGATGTCACTTTGTTGTCCAGCACACTTTTTGAGGACGGTTATCCACAGTAGTGCAGAGACTACCAGCCCTCTCACAGTGGACCTCAATCTCAGTCAAGGCTCACCACAAGGGAGCCAGGCGTCTGCAGAACCAGAAACTCAACTCTCACAATGCCTCCTGATGGGACTCTAGACTACAATGTCACAAGCAGCTTCCCCAGCCATGTTCCCACCCCACCTATCCTGACTGCATAGTTTCCTTAGGAAGTTTGTCTCCTAACCCACAGCTTTTCACCTAGCCCAGCATTTTTACGTACTTTCACATTGCACCTGCCCCCAAGTTCAGCCTGGACAATATCAGAGCCAAGCAGGGAAAGCAAACTACTATCATCTGACCAAGTGAGATGTGCTTTCTCATGGCTTGGCCTCTCCCTCTTCACCCGTGTTGCTCAGCAAGCTACGTCCTGCACAGAGAACTGCCTCATGGGTTGAAATTGGTCTGTAAGCCACAAGCTTGCCACCCTTACCTTAAATCACTAGCACAAACAAACATAACTTTTGAACTGGATCTCTAAATGCTCTGAATTTTTATCATTCTGTTTAACAAACAACCTACCAGATTCCTGTTGCACAGTCAGCACAGACCTTTGCCCTCCCTCCCCACTTTCTGAATCATCTGCCCAAGAGCTGTTGCACTGTAACCTGAAAAATAATGAAGGCTGCTTTCCTACAGATTTCTATCCTGCGTCACTCGCCCTCACAATAAAGCAGTTGTTCTCCTCCTACTCCTCTACAAAACTCTTGATCAGAATTCTTCCAGTATTGAAATCTGTTTCAATGGGAGTACTGGTGCCAAAGTTCTGGGGTGAAGAAAGCAAATAAATCAACATTAATATGGACAAACTGACGCATAGCACAACTGTGTAAAGCTCATAACAGCACCTCTGGCAGCTCTGTATCAACCACATGAACCCATCAGGGAAACTGGCATCCCCTGCAGCGATCTATCCCGTAAAAAATCTGAGGTTCAACTCCTGTGTATGAGTAAAATTGCTATCCAAGTGCCTGCCTCCAGCAGCAGACTCTGGGTAGGAACAAACAAATTAAGGGCACTCTTACCTACCATTATGTGACATTCCAACTGAAAGGCACTTTTGGAAACGACAGTATTGGCACTTATTACGATTTTTTTTCTGAATTTTGCAGTTGCGATCACATTTATCATAGATGAGTTTTAAACGAATTGTTCTTCTAAAAAAGCCCTATAAAAAGTTTAAAAGAAACAATATGCAATGTTAATGAATGTTGACTACTAAGCTTCAATCATACAGGTAATTTTTTTTTCTTTTACTGTTTATTGATGTCACTAGCAAAACAATACACAAAGTATATACTGTCCGAAGTACAAATCCAAGCAGTGGTGTGTCTGAGGGCATGCATAGAATGGAGAACACAAAAGGAGAAAATAGCTCTCACCCCTCTTTCTTGGAAGAGAACCAAGAACCCAAAGAACCTGAGCAGATTTGTGCTTAAGGATGAAGCAAAACAATGACATATTGCTTTTGTACGCATTCCCTCAGCATCCTCTGTCAGAAGTACCCCTCATCTTTCATCCAGTGTAAATAACACATGCAGAATTAACCCATCCTTCCCTCACCCAGCAGATGTGAGGGGTATGAGAACACAGCAGGGTGTGCAGAAGAGCCAAGGACACAACGCTGAGTGTTGCAGAACAGCCTCTACCTCAACTGTTCTTTCCAGGATGTCTCCAGTCTGCAATGCAAGGTTGGTCACACACTGCCCAACCACAGGGTCACCAACCCCAGAGCCATCGCAACATTTTGTGTCACATCACAGAGCAATATGTCATTTAGGCTGTGGGACACACCTGGCTAGGAACTGGTTCCCCATCTCTAATAAATATTCTGCATTATTCCATAAGATTTACATTCAAATGATCATACTGACATGGTGCATGGAAGAAAACTGTACACAAAGACCGTTATTTCTCTCCTGTTACCGTCTAATACAGAAACAAGATGGAAATCTAAAATATTAGAGGAAAAAGAAAAGAACCTTATAGTTCACAGGTCATATAATCCCAAAAAATATGCATTAATGATAAGAGTGACTTGCCCCAGACACATGCCCTGGTCCCAAAACTACAAGAGGTACAATACTAAGGGATTCAGGCAGCACGTGGTGGAGGTGAGAAATTTGGGATTAGTTACTGTTATAACAGGAATGTGGCATACTCCTCCCAACCGTACTCCCAACACAAATAAAACACTAGTGGAGCAAGAAGGCTTTGATTTTTTTTTTTTTTTTTTGGTCACAGTTTAGTGTTTTGTTTTAGTATTTCACTATCTACATCCAGAAAAGCAGCATTAGAATTATCATTGTGAATTGCTCCTGCTTGATGAAGGTCTGGTATTGAGGTATGGTATCTGGATGACTTTTTTCAGAAAAAAGACCACAGATAGGTTTATTATTTAAATAATTGTAATGGCAAGAACTATAGTAATGAAACATTCATGTACCAAACGTTTGTTTTCATATTACACCATAAATAAAGCAACATGATTTAGGTTCTTAAGAAGAAAATTATGACTGTACCTTACAACCTTCACAAGCATGTACTCCGTAATGGTAGCCTGAGGCTTTATCCCCACAAATTCTACATTCAATGTTTAATGTTCCACTGGGTGATTCATCTATGCTACCTGGAGCTGTGGCAAAATTAATGGATGAAGGACTGGATGCTGGTGAAAGGGTGTCTAAAAAAAAAGGAACACTTTATAAATACTATACTATCAAGATTGATACAATTTCTATATTAAAACCACAGAAAAAAATGAGCTTATTCTAAAAAATATCTTGAGTTAATAGTCATTAAGTGAATTAACAATTTGACCATAAGTCTTTGAAAAGTAATTCATATTTCCAGTGCAAACACACACAAAATACAGGGTGTACCTTGCTACTTTTGATGAGACATTGGATGTCAAGAAGGAAAAGGCCTTACTGAAGTGACTCTGGCAGCAAGAACTAGATGTGTGATAATAGACCCAATAAATACACACCACACCAATGTTCTTTGCAGAAAGGTTATGAACAGCTCATCTTGGCTTTACATCTTCCATCTCTTGTGCCGCAGGGACGAGCAGGGGATCTCTTGTTGCAGTACCACAAGAGACATATTCCTACCTCACACAGATACACTTCAGACACACATAAGGACCCCTGACCTTTGAAAAGCTACTCATAATTTTAAATGACAATCTAAACTGAGGCTGAAAAGCAGATGGACGAGTCCTGCACATCAGTAGAAAGGCTGAACAGATGTCAAAAGGAAGGTAACACAAATGCCTGGTTCTGAAATCGTCTAGCTCAGATATTTCGTGGGGTTTTCATAATGGGCAAAGAATTTCTGAATTGTACAATGAAATAAACTCACCAGATGTGCCATCAGCAGATGAACACATTACAAAACTAACACGTTCCAACCTTAATTATTTCAATTAATATTTCCACCTTGTTTGAGGAAAACATTTTCTGAGGCCAGAATTTCTTTTATCTTCCATCTTGCAACTTGCACCACAAGACTTCAGCAAATTAATGGGTGTGTTATTTTAACAGACAGATTAAGAAACACTCATGAATGTAGGTCAGCAAGTATTATGTTGGAAAAAAAACCTTGGCACAGAACTCAGAGTCTGCACTGCCAGCGCTGCCAAGCCCACAGGCATCAGAATCATCAAGAACGGCCTAAACCCCAGGATTTTTTGAAAGTGTGAATTCATTTTACTTGCCTTATGGAATCTGAGCATTGGAGTTCACATTTTGCATGTTTTCTAACCACAAAACCAGTATGTTTTGCAATGAGCACTGAATACTCCGTGAGAAGGCGACAGTAGAAGCTGATCTAAATTATTGTAGGCCTTGTACACACCTACACTCAAATAATTGTAAAACCTCCTGCCTCTGAAGGAGCACGTTATAAACAAATATACATAAAGCTCATCATAACCTTTCCTGTACAAGGCATCTCTCTGATGAGAAGGTCTGCAACCAAAAGGGAATAAGTCATAGTTCTAGAAACATTCCTTTGGTCAATAGTGCCAGGAGGCAGCTCTCCCCATTCCCTTCAAAGCCCACACTGTTCATTTCAACTGCCTCAGTTCTATTATTCCAAGGTGAAATAGGGATCACAGGCTGGGAACTGATTCAAAGTAAGAACCCCCAAAACAAAACATAATGCAAATCAACCAAAAGGTTAATAGTAAAGGACTTCAAACGGCTCTACTGCTAAAAGACTTGCAAACACCCAGATTCAATAGGAAAACCTTACTGAGATCACCAGTGTCCCACACCACTGCAGTGATTCCCACTATTACCTCCCAAACAAAGCCCCTGACTAAAGACTATGTAACTTTATGTTACAGTCATTCTTCAGTGCCTTTTGTTTAATATAGTAACTTTAGCCTTAAGTAGTTTAAAACCACGCCATAATCGGCTTATATATTTCTAGTGTCACTTCATCATAAACAATAATTATTGCATTAAAGAAGTTTTTAATTTCTACCATTCTATTTATAAAAGAAAGTTTTATGTTAAACCAAACTCTCTTACCTGTTATAACTGATCCATCAGATCCTGGACCATTTCCCAGTGATTGGAATTCTGTTAAACTTAAAGCTCCAGAACTATCATCACCTAGAGACTGGGACAGGTCTTGAATGTTCTCCATATCCTGTAGGAACTCTTCAGATAAAGGGCTGTCTATATCCTCCTCCTCCAAGGGAGTAAGGGGATAGAGCTGGTTTTCAGTGTCCACCATTTTGATCAAGTAGAGCAGTCACTTAAACTTCTTTTTACTGGTGAAAGAATAATTAAAAAAAAATCAGATCTTTTTAAAAAATATTTGAACCAGTTGCAGCACACTGAATACAGGATTTCTAATCCAAAGGTGCAATATTGTACAACATTCTGTTGCTCTGGAAGCTTTATGCAACATGAATCATCAAGAGCACAGGGTGAGGAAAACTCCCAAAAAGACTTCAAAATGAGTGGAAGTTATGACAAGATCAATCTATAGATTGTTGTTTTCTCTCCGTTGCTTAGAAAAGTGTTTCTACAGAAGGCATTATTCACTTCCCACCAAAACTTATAACAAACATCAATATTCTAGTCACTGTTCTTGAGTAGGAAAAATAAATGAGATGCTGTCACTATTACTAACTTGCCGTCTCATTCTACAAAGACCATTATTACAGATCTATTTGCCCAATTTCTTTGAAACAAGATAGCTTTAACTAAAAAAGGAAAATAATTTCTACATCACATAGTGCAGCAAGCAAGAATATGTAGGAGACTAAGTATGGGAACTTACCCATGATTTCCAACACCAGTTTCAGACAACAGGTATGTTACTGTATCGACTGTGCTGGTGGGTGAGAGCTGGACATACAACACGGATAAGCCCAGTAACACCTGGAACTAACTGTGCTGTTTGCTCTGAGTTATCTATCCACATCCCTGACATAACCAGAAAATACTCAAACTCAGAAATGAGAAACCCCTTGTATGTATTTGTGAAAACAAAGTTAAATTCCTATCCCTGTGACGTATCTATTTTGTGATGGGGGAGAAGTATAAAGAAACCTCCAGCAATCCAAAGGAGGCTACCAAATTTGTCTCCCTAAGGACCATCAGGAAAAAGAAGAGAGGAATGGCAGAACACGTGATTGGCACCGCTCTTCCAATGTGCTCTTCAGGAAGTTCTCCTGGGCTAAACCATCATTCACAGCACAGAAACATTGTATTCCTCTGCAGACACTCAGCAGAGCTATCCTGGGGAGGTTCCAGTAGGCTCTGGGCTTCTTGTACCCAGTGCTCCCCGCTGAATCACATACATCTCTCCAAGTATCACTTCTTCATCCAGCACAAGTATTTTTCAAAGATTAAGTGAACACTGAAGTCTACCTTCAACCAAAACAGGCATCATCTGACAGGAAAGCAAAGGAAAGGCTTGAGAGCTGACCTCTGAACATGGCAACAGCTGCCTGGTATTGCCCAAATAGCACCATACTTTTCCACATTTACAATCCATATGTAAAATTCAGCAGCCTTTTTAGCTAAATTTCTTTAAAAACAACCTAATAGCTAGTGAAACATAAACGGAGTGCTTCTTGTTTTAGCTATTAAATTACATACCCTTTTGTACTTTCAAACACTACAAGTAAATTAGAGCTGCTTAATCATTAGAGCTCTTGTCAATGATTAACTGGTACTTAAGCAAGCATGGAGACAACATAACAATTTCTGAAGACTATCAAAATATACTAATATTCACAATACTGACAATTAATTTTTTAATAAGCACAGAAAATCTTTAA
Organism: Rhagologus leucostigma; assembly: GCA_013397725.1. Taxonomy (NCBI): domain Eukaryota; kingdom Metazoa; phylum Chordata; class Aves; order Passeriformes; genus Rhagologus; species Rhagologus leucostigma. The sequence goes on from VZTD01004420.1 coordinate 648,131, forward strand.
GTAATATGTCTAGTATTTATGCAGTAAACTGCCTTCTGGCTTCTCTATGTTCTGTGCATGTTTACATGTGCATATGCTTTCACTGGCAGGTTTCACACAATATGCATTGATCCTTGCTTGAATGAAAAAAGGCTTCTAAAATAAAAAGGGTAATGAATATGAAGTTCATTTAATATTCACAGAGAGTATTTCACTTTACAAAAAGCCCTGTACATGTTACAACAGTAGATGTAGTAGCTGCAGCATGATGATTCCACTCAAAGATCTGTGTCTTCCAAGTATTTAAAAAATTCTGTGCCACAAGAAATTTGCAGAGGATTTTCTCAGTTTCCCATACAATACTTTAGTCTCCATAACCCCTTTCCTACCCCCAAGTACCAACACACACAAACTGAAAACAAGAGAATAGAACATAGAAAAATAAAGACATAATTTCATGTAATTATTGTTTTAAGGTTAAACAGGTTTTACTCTCTCACATCCTGTTATTTCTGAAATATGTCTATTTTCATGAGAAGCCCTTTCCCACCACCTCACTGTGAATACCCACTGAGTAACTTACCTATAAACTTGAAAGCAGTCCCAAAGAAATCAGTCAGATTATTAAAGAAAAATACCTCAACATGCAGTTATCAGTTATTTGCTTCATTTTTGGAAAGGAATGGATACTAAACCTCCAGCCCTTCCACATTTAATACTTGCTACACCAGGGATAATCCCTGTAAGGAAACAGGTTTCTGAGATGCAAAGATCTCTGGGAAGCAGTAACAAAGTCTGAACTTACTGCATAAACAAATTGATCGTGTAAAGGGCTTGCTTGCAAATACCAGGGTTAAAGTTGAAACAATCATTACCTCTAGGTCATTTTGAGAATGCTGGGGCTGAAAACAGCACATGTAAAACTAGTGATTGCAATAAATACTTTTAGAAAACTTCAGTGGATAGGAAGAGCCTTGAGTATGTAAGCTGCAGAATATTTCCAATATCCTGATTCAACACAAAAGAGAACGGAAAATAAGATTCGGTACCTAAAGTGTGACGCCCAGACTCTACCTGGGAAAGGATGCATATATTCTCCTCTATCATGTGACAATTGATTCAGTTTTCATAGTTTGTAACCTTACATACTCACACTATTTTATATTTTTAAAAGCATTAAGAAATTAAGAAAGAGAACATTTTCTATGCAAGTGATGAAAAATTTTTGTAAGTCACCCCTTCATCAAGACTGCCAGTTGCACACCCCCTCTCCAAAAAAACCCACCCAGAAAAACTTCATCTTTCTTCCCTTTACTCAGCTGCACTCCAAGATACCATATGCAACTTATAAGTATCCTTGCTTTTAAAAGAAATCAAAATTCACATACCCTAATTTTGAAAATTGATAGCAAAGCTATAAAGTTAGGATCTTAAAAGTCACGTAGGGAAAAATTCTATGCAACCTTGATTCCGGTTCTCTCCCCAGCCCCGTGGCAGGGGAGTGAGCAAATGGGGCTTGGTTGCCTCCTGGGGTTAAGCCATGACAAAGTGGTAAAAACAACATAGAAATGGTTTTTTGGTTTTATACTACTCAGCCAAACTCAAGGAGAACTTACTGAGCTAGGAAGCTGCGTTTCTTTGGTCCCCGGATTTTGCGTCCCACTGGATTTTAAATGACACTGGCTAGCGTATATTACAGATCCATGTCTCTGAACAGGACCACTCACCCTCCTTTTAAACGTGACCTTCCTGCTTTGAACTATTCAGCTGCTTTCCAGACCTTCAAGATTACATATCCGCAATTTCCTCCAATGCTTTCTTTCACTTATGTAACACATTCATTATACACCAAATAGTTTTAAAAATTGTTTGTTTTGCCAAGATTACTGTTTAAGAAGTAACTAGTAACAGGACAGCAACAGAAGTACTCAGGAGATAATAAAAGTATTTATTTCAAATATCATACCCTCTCACTTTCACACAACAGATGCAGTTACTAATGGAGAAAAAACTACAAAGCAGAAATTAATTTTCAGCAAACAGAAATAAGAGAGGTAATTAATCTCACCTAACGTCAAACAGCTCGCTTAACGTGTTTGGGTTGAGTGGAGCTCAATGGAATTTCCAGAGCCATGACTGATCTTTGAGGCCATGATTACACACTAAAAACGTGGTACTTTTCAATCCGACCACTTCTCTGATTCAGTTCACTGCAAAGCCTTACAAATATTAGTGCTGGCTCAATGGAGAGAGCAGAAACAAGCAGCTGGAAAGAGGGATACACGTGCTACATGGCCAAAAAACAACTGCCTGTGCAGCCTGAATCTCCTCTGCAGAATCCAGTGACTGTGTGTACTGGCTGGGTCTGCAAACCAGGCACTTGCACTGCCTGAAGTGTAGAAGCCAATGCCTCTTTGGTCTTCTGTGAGAGGTGAAAACTGCTTTACAGATCAGACAGCACCTCTATTAGATTAAGGAGTATTACCATCTTTTGGCAGGGCCATGGAACTGTCATGCAGGCTGCTATGCGCACATCCCACAGATACTCACCTTCCAGCAGTAAAACTGCCACTGAAATCCAGTAAATGGAAGATACAGGCATTTACTCTGAGTTGACACAACATGCTCCAATAAATAAACAACAAAAATGAAATTGAAGTTCCAATGCTGCAAACTCAAGCCGAGAGTAGAATCTAGCTCAAAGAAAGACTTCTGCTGCTTGTAAAGAATAAAACTGCATCCTAGTATGAAGTGGCTTTCTAATGGAGAATTTTTAATTCAACAAGCCCCTCAAGATCCTGGTAACTAGGAACTCCATTCGGAACACTTTATATTTACACTGATTTCATATTAGACCAGAAAATAGATTTCACCATATTTCATTTGCACCATTACACTACCCAGCCTCTAGCAGATAGCTCAGCTTCAGACGTAAAGAAAGACCACAGCTCCCGGTTATCGGTGCAGTAAGATCTGAAGCCTGTGTTTAAAGAAGCCCCTGCAATCCCTTTAACAACAGGAGCCAGATTTGGTTTCATCAGCAATGGGACAGGAAGGTTTTGCAACCTTTGCCTCCAGGCTCCAAAGACAAGACTTACAGGTCTATCACCTCAAGTTTACACCTATCTGCAATCATGCTTGCTTTCTTCCACATAGATGGATATATCAAACATGGCATTACTCAAATTTGCATCAAGGTCCTTCTGATAAAAGGAAAATCCCATATTGTAAAGAGTGGAGATTGAGTTGTTGTTTGAACTGCCTTTAAGCTCAAAGAGGTTCAAGTCTGCATAGAATACCAACATGACTTCGAGATTTTTTGGTTGTTGTTTTTTTTTTTTTCTCCTCTAAATGTGAGTTTTCATATCCAAAACGTAAATGCTTTGGAGGTTTCTGTAATTGGGAATAACTTGACTTTTCTGTCTAGTGAATGCTGAACTGAAACTAAAGTCAGAAATAGCTTTATGTCAAAGTAAAGCTCTCCAATCTCTTTTAAATCTGTGTCTGCTGAATCCTTTAAAGAACTGTCTACTCAGGACTTCAGTGTAAGTCAATAGTAATATAAATTAACAAACTATATAATACTATGCTTAGGGTTATTGAAAAACCTATAATGTTCTCCCTCACTTTACTATTTTCTCCAAGAAGTGTTTTTGGAGAGGTCTTTGTTGCTTTGGGTTTTTTGTTTGTTTGTGGGGCTTTGGGGATTTTTTGGGGTTTTTCTTTTTTCTTTTTTTTTGGTTGGTTGGTTGCTTTGCATATTTTGAGTTCCTAGGTTTTTGTATTTTTTAAACTACATTATAATCCAGTCTGAAATTTAGATGGTTCCAAACCCAAGCAAGCACTGCCAAAGACTCAAGTGAAAAACTTTGTGTTAAAAAAGTCTTTTGTATTGCTTCAACTTTTATAGCCCAGACACATAAAAGGCATAAAAACCTCTCAATTTGTAATGGTGTCTGTTTCCATTTTTATACTCAAACTGTCTACCAGCCTAATCTGTAGAATCAAGATACTATTGTTAACGTGGCTTTAAAAAAAACAGTGCAGAAAGCAGTATGAGGGAAGATTATTCAATTTATTACAGGAGTTGTTAATGCACTTAAAGCAAATATTAATATTGGAGTTCATAATATCCAGTATTTTTGCGGCATAACCACTGAAGAAAGTATATTTTATTAACAAGAGATTCAAAAGGACAATAAGAATTTATTTTCTGCAAGAAACTAAGCCATGGCAATATCTTAGTAACCACTATGTTATAGAGTAGTCTGTGTTCAGTGCCATGTGCTGCCTTTCAGGTTCACTACACTTCCACCAATGCTGCTCACAGCTCACCAGAGTTTCTAATGAAAACCCCACTCCACTGTTACATTTACAACTTTACACTTGCAACACGCTCCCCCTTTTTCCTTTCCTCTCCCAAATGAATCTCCAAGTTCTGCTCTTTCTCCAATCCATTTCAATGTCAGTGTCTCTTCAAGTCACTGTTATAGTCCACTCAAATTATTCCATGCTTGAGGAGGATTCAAAAGATTGCACATGTTAACCACGACAGCCATAGCAGTTTGTGCTTCAAAGTTCTGCAGATTCTAAAGCCTTTGTGACAACACCTGGTAGGCAATGAAGCTGACAGAACATACTGCCACACATGCTGGGTGTGTGTGCTGAACACTGACATGTGGAGACCACAACTGCTGAGAAATGGAGATCTGGTGCATCATTTAAGAGGCTGTTCCCTCTGCATGTACATCAAAAGCTGGGGTTTGATTTATGATTGATATTTGAACCACAGAGAGGTCACATTCAGACAAACACGACATACGTGTATTTGCTATTTGATCCAAGAGCCAAGGTCACGTTCACACAAATGTGTCATCTGACTATTTGCTTTCTTTTTATTACCCTGTTGACAAACTTGAAGTTCTTTTACTTTCCTCTTGTGTCCCAAAACTTCCTTACCCATTTATTCGGTGTGTCCTATAAACTCCTTGCCCATTTACTTGGAAGTTGCCAGGTTTTTCGAAGTTTTGCAATCCCGTACAAATGTCTGATGAGCTAATTACATAAGCCAAGATTTTGCATTGATTAACAGTTAAGAACACCTTAATTTCAGAGATCAGAGCTCAGATTGAGGCTAAATCTGGTTGCATGGTATGGCCAGAATTAAGAGAATTAAGAGAATTACATCTGCGGAACAAACCAAAAATCTCACAAAAACTGTCTTATGAGCTGCATGCACAGATTAGATGTCCTCAACCACTGTCACGGTTTCTTTTTCTAAAATTAATATGTAAAAGTAAGTTTGAGTGGTGAAGTCAAAGTTGATTACAACATGTACAGCATTTACAAACAGCCCACGCATTTGCCTCAACATGCTGCTCACTGGGAACCAGATCCTTAAGTCTAAATTGGAATGCTGCAATTGTTTCCTTAGACATGTGATTACTGCATCTCAGATTATGAAAAGCGCCTGCTCAACAATTTTCTAACTATACCCTGATATTCTACAGAAACCTCATTTGTTGAAGGATACAGATATCTGAGGGTAACAGGCAAATAGAAATTGCATTTTATAGTGGTGACTAAATGATTATCTCCAATATAATCAATTTCTGAAGTAAATAAAATGTAAACCCCTTGCTCAGTCTCCTGCAGAGTACATTTTCACTACATGTGGTAAAAATAAACTTCATAAGGTAACAAATTAAAGACATCTGTGCAACCGAAAATGTCAATTAAAATTATAATCTAATACACACAGATGTAGCACAAGGCAAAGTTTTTGGTATACTGACAGTGCTGTTATGTAAACCTCTCACTCAGAAGATTTACTTGCTCACACGCTTGATAAAAAAACCCAAAAGCAAACAAACCCACAAAACTGTAACATACATGAATGTTTTGTCAAGAAAAACATCATAACTTTTACAAGCACAACTGTCTAGTAACTCTTCCTAACAAATGTGAAAATTCAGACATACCATATTTATGAAAAGAAAAAGCCAATTGCCACTAACTTAAAGTCAAACAAACACTTGGATGCACTTTCTGAAACTGATAGTATTTCAACAATCTTTAGGGTTCACGTTTAAGTACGGATAACTTAAAATGTGTTCTTACAAAACAGGATATAAGAATCCCTTTTGTTTTTCATCTGCAGATCTTTATATGTGATAGCAAGTAGTATATATTATTGATAATAACATACTCTTTATTATGTTATCATAACAAATATCATATATATACATAGTCATAACATATATCAGTAACATACTCTTTAGAAATTAGAATCCTAATCGGTCTTTAGCTGAAATTTATCATAAATGAAGGATAAGAAATAATTACCTAATCTTTGGTTTTCTGAGCATATTTAACCTTCCTGTATTATTTCAACCTTGCTTATTCTTCAAAAGAAGAGCAAAGGATTGTTCCTCTGACATAAATACTTCAACTGAATACAACCTCATTCAAGGCCACGTATTATATTTGACAGATGCCAGTTAATTTTGACTTTATTGACTGGCAATGAAATTTTTGCAGCTGTATATGATTTTGTGAGTTTAAATAGCATGATAAAAGCTTGGGAGCACGGAGACAGCACCCAGATTTGAGAAGTACCATTCATACACGTGTTTACTATTGCCCCCTGCCCACATGACACCCCCGAAGCACCACAAACACACTGTGGCTGTTTCAGCCTGAGCTCCCTTGTCCTCCTGTGCTGGCTGGCAACTGACAGGCCAAACAGAACAGACAGTTGCTGAATTCGTATTGCCTCACTTCCTCAGCAAGCTCAATAATGTGTTTTCCTTTCTTCTTCCCAGTCACCAACTTCCATGAAAATGACAGAACTTTAATGCCTTTGCAGCCATTACTGCTCTCTCTAATTTGAGAAGACTGGCAGGTTCAGAATTGTTGGGTGGGGGCAGAGGACAGCAGACCATACTGCATATACCTGACAGGTAACGAGACCAAAAGAGGTGAGAAAACAATCCTGAAAATTGCTTTCAGTTTTGGGGCATAACTCTTCCAAAACAGATCTGGACGTTTGCCTGCACTACCCCACCCCCACCCTTTTTTCCCCCCAGTTAATTTTCGGTATTTATTTTATATTTGCTGGGGTTTGTAGAACACACAAGTGTACAATAGGTGCTTGAAGTTATATCAATATTTGGATTATTCTATAGTTTTCTAGGGTCCCTCACTTTGATTCCTAATCACACCCTTTATTAAGAAAAAGATGATTGGCTATCCTTGAAATAGTGGTTAAATATTCACTTTGGCTGAGGATTTCTGACCTGTGAGCAAAAATACTACTTCTTGCAGACATCTTAATGGCAACATTCTTCCTGAATAAAGAGCTATTGTTTCTATTGTTTTGGAACAAAACTTTCAATCTAAAAGAAAAAGATAAATTAAAAGTACTTAATGCAAAAATTTGAAAGGTGTGTTTAGCATATTGATTTAAGATTTAGCATATTGATTTAAGATTGTGAAAAGTTTCATTTGAGTCTTACCTGCCATTTAATGATTAGGCCTTGCAACCCCCCATTTTTAGTCGACTTAGACAGATACAACTTCTCTACCTGACAAACTCCCAAATTTTGCCACCTTGGTCTCATCACACATGTCCTGCTCAGAAAAATAGAAATAAAAAAGCCCACAACTTTGCATCTGTACCTTTTCCAACAAAAGCTCTCCTATTGAAGACCAGTATTCCTTTAAAAGAGACATGAAGTCTCTTCGTTTTCTCTTTTCATTTACAGCTTAAACTTCTAGCTCAGGCTCCTTATTGTTTTGGCTCAGGACAAAAGTCCAGTTGCTTTGGCACCTGATACTGCAACTTTTGCTTCAAAGATCAATAACAACAGAAACATCTTTCTGCCTCAAGAATGCCTCCTTTCAGTCACCAGCACACTCCCTATCCCAAATCTCAGGTTACAGTCCTTTTCACTACTCTTTCAGCTGTCTTACCCCTCTCCTCCACCAGCCCTATCACCCCATCCCCAAATCACCTCCTTCACCCCCTCGGTCCTCCAGTCTCCTATCTCAGCTCCTCCAGCATCTGCACAGCTGCACCCGCCTCACCATCTGCAACCCCTCGCATGATTCATCACCAAACATAACAGACCATGATTATTCACTATTTGAAAAGCTACAGTGGAATTTACATCTGTTTCTGGAAGAGATTCAAGAAGCCTGAATTCCCCTTCTCAGCAGAGAACACCACCACTGTGTATCTTCAGTGGTTTTATTTCACTGATAAACTTTATGCCCTTGTCCAGACATAATAACATGACTTATTTGATAAATTAAATTCAGCTTAACAGAGGGATTTATATCCTTTAAAAAATAATGACCCTCAGATAAGATATAACAGTTTTAGGCCCCTTCTGCTTGCAAGCATCTTTTTGAAAATTGAGTAATTCCAATGGGCGAGCTTTTATACTCTTCTACCAGTACAAAAAAATTGAATGTCTTCTGTAACTAGCACCTGAAGGTGTGTAGTTTACTTATTCTCTATTGTGCTACAATTTTCCTCATTTGTTAGAAGTATTTTTACAGGCTCCTGTTGCTCAGCTATTATGTTTAAGTAAATAAACAAATGAAACCTGCTAAAAATAAACTAACTTCAATTTAATGTCGTGCCACAACTCAGAGTACCCAGAGTGGAATGCAAAACAAAATTCTTTCACTTTTTGTTGCTAGTTTTTTTTGTTGGTTTTGGTTTGGTTTTTTTGTTAAGAAAAAGGCCTTCAGTTTTATTCTGCCAATTCAGACCTTGCTGAACCTTTACAAGTTTTTCTTTGTGATAAATATATCACACAAAAACAAAGTTTACACTGAATTAGCGTTTCTGACAGGAGCCTTGGCAACAGGCATGAATGCAATTAATCTACATTTTTTGGCAAATGGACATCAAGTACTTGTACTTGCAAGCTCCTGACGTGTCAGATAGAGGATATACTTGGGACACATGACCTCACAGCTCAAAATCAGGTCACTCACTACAGTATACGGATCACAAGCCTCACACTCCTGTGTGATCAAAAAGTGGCAAACTATAACCAGTGATTTCCTGCCATGTTTTCCCTGCTCATCCTCTATGACATACAGGGTATCTGGTGCCCAGCTTAACAGCAAAACCAGCACTGCTGAACGTCTGCCACCCCACTCCTTTTAACCAAGGAAGCATCTGAATTGCAGAAAGGTGGAGGAAGAATATGGGCCCAGTGAAACAGCCAGGAAAAGAAAACCTCTTTTAAAAGCCATGTATGTACTTTCATATTCCAGTTTTACTTCACTTTGTAAGGCACTTCAGCTGGCTTGAATGAGACTTTGAAAGAGCAGTTACGGGGACACAGCACGCAGTCACTCTCCGGAGCACAACTGAGTTACCGGTTGCAAAACAAAGTTACCTTAAGGGTACCTAGATAAGTCAGCTTGAGTAACGTAATAGCTCCCTCACATCAAAACGATATCCCTTCAGTAGCTACTGACACTGCCAGCCCCGCACCTTCCCTCTCCCTCTGCCTTTCCAGCCACGCTGCTCCCCGATGCCTGCGCTGGCTCTCGGGCTGCCCGATCCCGCTGGCCACCTCTGGCACCGGGAATGACGCGGGGCCAGAGCAGCGCCCGAGCTGCTGCCGGAGCCCTCGCCGACACCCAGAGCAGCCTGGCACGCTCCCAGGAGACCGCCCAGCCCGGGGCGCTGCACGCTGCTCTGCGCCTGAGGAGCAGCGCGGCTGCGGCCCTGCAATCCCGACACTCCGATCCAGATGCCGGGAACAGTCCCTGGCGAGTTTCACTCCCCAGTGTGCACACAGCCTCGGTGAAACAATTCTGTTCACTGAATCGGTAGAAGTGTAGCACAGAAAAACCATAAACAGCTACAGAGAGCTGAACAGACCCACCGAGGGGCAGCAAAAAGGACGGATAGAAGCGTATGGATGGAAGAAGGAAAGCAGGAGCCTAGATCAGATCCAGCCATGCTGTGTAGCCACACTTCTTGCTGTAGCCTGTATTTGCAGGGCTGTCAGGAACCACTGACAGAGGACATCCTATTCTTTTCTGCATTTATGTGTTCATTCATACACACACACCCCCTTGCCGTGTAAAAGAGAAATAAAATGAATGATGGTCGCAAACCGAACAATTTTATATTCTTAGAGGATAATCAATATTACATTTCTACAGGATTTATTACAGGATTTATAATCTTGAGAAAATGCAACTCCTTGTAAATTCGGTTAGAATGACAGCAGGTCAGTGTGCTGAAAATCAGGGGCCCAAAATGTACATTTAACTTGAAAATTTGATAGCTGTTTGAGAGTATTGACCTGTTTATGTACAGTTACATCTGTGTGGCAGCACAGAACAACAGGTACAGCTGCTGCTTTGTTCAGAGGCAGTACCCTGTGCTGCTTGTCTCTTGCTTACGTAGGTACTAAAGCTTGTCTCTTACTTACATAGGTACTAAAGCTGCTACTTGATTTGATCAGACTGGCCTGCTTAACTGCACACAGCATGTCCTTTATCCTGAGGTGGGTAAGAATATATAAACTTCATTTATTTATATATATATATATACACACACATATATATATAGCTGGTTTGTAATCTTCCACTGAAAACTGCCAACAAGCCAACAATACTCACTATGACCTGTGGGCTGCAATTAATTGTGTTTTAACATCAGAGTGTATGAATTAGTTGACAGCTGTACTGGAGGATTCCTCAGCCCTGCTGGACAGAATGCCACCAGGCACTGCCTGCTAATAAACAGTCTCAAAAGCAGTCTCCTGACACAACACCCACCTTCTCCCTCATCCTCCCCCTCAGATCCAACTGGTTCCATAGTATGTTCTTCAGCCTTACTACTTCAGGGAACGTTTTCCATACATGCTGAATAAAGATGCCAGAGAGTTTGGTTTGGTTTTGTTTTACGAGAGCCTGGCCATGACTCCAATGTCAGGTACTTTGTACCATTCTTCCTGAAGCAGTAACACTAACAGCAGGTTGGGAAACATCATCAGTAATTCAAATCTTCACTTTCAAATTGGTTTTGCAAACAGACAAGAGTTCTTCTTACCTTCTGAACATTCACGTTCAGTGGTTTGTTCTGTGATTTGTTATATCAATCATTTCCCATCAATAATTTTTAAAACAAAACAGGCATGTAGCACTTAATCATGTGACAAAACAAAACGAAGAATGGCAACACAAGCCTATATGCAGGTAATAGAACTTAGCATAACAATGCTGGATGCATGGATATACACAAAAGAACAGTAAGACCTGCCTCTAAACCTTGATCACAGGCCATAGAATAGTTTAAAATGATCCATTTCATGATTTTTTTTGTTGTTTTAAAATGTATATAATATAAAGTTATTGTGGTATTATTTTTCCACGTAAAATATATCAAACTCTAAACTATTCACAACAATAACTTCCTCCAGCAAATGAATAAGGATTTACTCAACCAGCACACCAAACAGCAGCTCTGGTTTCCTTCTATGTACTTCTCAACAAAACGAAAACAAACTAACAAGATACAAAAATATGAAATATGAAAATATTGGACTAACTCACTTTCACATGTATTTCAGCTGCCTGGAAACAAATGCCAAAGAGCTGTAAAACCTCAGTACAACTGTACAACTTCAGCTCACTGCTCTGAGTTCCTCAAGGCAGATACATTTTGGAACAAGTTTCTTTTACTATTTGGAAAGATTTAGTGAATAATTTCTCAGTTTCTACATCTTTTAAAAACCATGATAGTGTATCAGCATTTTTAGAAAGGGATAGGTAATTTGCCAACACTTGCCAATCTCTCCTACGCTTAGTGTTTCCACAGGTATGAGACAACTTGAACTTAAAACAATAAATTTAGATGAATACAGCACCACAGAACAAACTATGCCTCTTTGGTAGTTCGCATCTTTCCAAAGTAAAAGAAAATTTAACACCATACGCATTTTAAGACTCTAAGACTTTAAGCAAAGACCCACACAAACCAGTCATGTTACAACTCAAGCCTCAGTCAGGATTAGAATGCCAGTGAGTTGTGGTTTATAATTTATATTAATCTGTGCACGAGAAGTCCTTCACAGGACACAGAAATTACACTTCTTTGATATTTAAAGACACATGCAATGCACTTATAAATAAATATTGTTTCATAAGCAGAAACTGTGAGAAGTGGTATGAGGAAGTGGAGTCAGATTTGGCAACATCTCAATGCCACATGCAATCTGGTCACACAACAATCTCCTCATATCAGTGGAATATCTTTAAAACATGTCAAATATCCCACTCTTTGAGAGACTTTAGTTTTATTTTGAGGATAATGATGGTGAAGAGCCTAACCTTACCAGACAAGTATTTTTTAATTCAGCAAAAAATTAAGCATTCTACTTCATAAAAAGTCATTCAGTATTTAATTTAACAGACCTGGTCCTGTGAAATGCTGAGCACTCTACTTCTAAAATATTAGGAATTCAGGATTCTACTGACTAGCACCTAAGAGAGCAGTAGATATTAGAACGTAAGGAAGTTTCATTTTGTTCTCCTGATTGTGCTACTACTTTCTGTTTATCAGTTATTTATTGGCACCACATGCTCAGATTTCTTTGCTTGTCATTTGACTATACATTAATCACTCTTTGCAGAGATTCTATGCCCAGCCCATGTATGTACTCACCCCTTCCCGCAGCATCTTGCAAGGCTGAAACAGAAGTTGTTTTCCAGAATCTCTTCCCCTTCCATTTCATGTGCAGATTGGTGATAAAAAGCGGTTCTTCATCAATAAAAAACTGCTGACATCCTTAAAAAAATAAAAATAATGAGTCATCAAAATTTCCCAGGGCTTACTATACTGATTCTACATAGCTATGATGTAAAATAACTTTAAAAAATATATTTCTTTATGCTTCTTCAGAAAAAAAAAAATCTTTCATTTCACTTGGGCTAAAATTACTTTTTAAATGACTGAGGGTTTTAATACGTCCCCAGTTTTACAGCAGGACCACACTGACATCTAGCTAACTAGGGAATATAACCGGTATATCCCAATGTAACTCTGACATTTTTTTCTTCATACTAAATTCAAAATCACTCAACTGAGAACACTATAGTGACAGCCCTATGCTATTTTAATTATCTGTTATAGAGTAAAATACTTTTGCTCCTAAAGAGCATTCTCACAAATGTCCAAGTCTTTCTGTGGACACATTTAGAGTAGTTTTGGTTTCCAAGGTGCACACACAATCCCATAAGATATCTTTCAAATTGACCTTTATTTTGAGGATTTACACCCCAAAGGTAGAGATTTTGTTTTTATATACTTTATACGGCCTATTAAAAGAAAGCATTCATAGTGAAAAAACCAAACAAATTAAAGATTCAAAGGGATTTTGAAAAACTGGATTAAAAAAAAGTTTAAATTCGAAAACGGTGTAAGAAAATATGCTTGTACATTTAATAAATATGAATTCAACTTCATTTATTTTCCAAGACAAGTATGGTGTTCTCTTTTTTCCCCGCTTGCAACAGTATAACATGTGCAATAGAAGCAGAACTCAGAACTCAAATCTTATCAGGAAACCTATAGAAAAGTAAAGAGAAAAACAGAGCCCTTTTCAGTTTTGAAGCACAAGCTGCTTCTGAAAAAACGTTAAGAAAAGTTATGTTTCCTTGCCCACTTTGGGACAACAATGAGCATTATAATCCATTTTTTAGAACAAGATGAGTATCCTAGGCCATGTATCCTACTCTCCTGTAGGACATTATTGTCCCTTATATTTTTATACCACCCCACACATGAAATATTAAAAGCATAACAACACAAAATCACAACTGAAGTGTAATGCTCTCTCCATGGTTTAAAATTCATGATACCCTTTATGAAGACTACAGTGTTACCAGAAAATGAAGACACTAAAGAACTACTGAAAAGCAAGTGACAAACCCACAAGGTGTTTCCAATAGGCAGCCAAAACTGCCTATGCACTTGACTGTAGAGGATGACAGTCAATGTAAGGCACCAACAGATTGATAAGAATGTTTTTTTGGACCATACTAAGAGTTCCTTCCAAACATGGGAAAAGACAGCGAGCATGCTGCCTGTGGAGTTCCACAAACCTCTCATAAAGTCTGCACACTCTCATCCTTCCAATACACTACATTGTATTACTTGAAATTCCCAAAGTTGCCACTCAAAGTCACTACGAGCCGATGGCCAGTCGGTAGCTCATGCCAGCCAGCAAAGGTTATGATACTGGTTTAGGTTTGAGCAGACGTGTGACCACATCACATGAACCACAACTGCCTCAGCTCCAGCACGAGACCAGGTAGCCAGCCTCAATGCTAAGTCAGTGATTCAGGATTTACGAAGGAAACACTTTTTACAGCTGATCCATTTTGCTGCCTGCAAAGCAAATTTCAAAAGGTGGGCAGTGCTAGATGCCAATGAGAAAGTCTGTGCATGTTCTGTAATAGAGGGTTTGACCACGATTTTCCTTCACAACAAAACTTATGCAACACCTTTATTAGTGCAGTACTACTAAGACACCCAGTGCCAAAAGTGCCAAACATTATCATTCCAGATAATCCCGTGTGACGAATCCTGTGCTCATACTACTTCCATCAGAGAGCTAAGGAACAGGTCCCCGTGTCACTGAGTGAGACTCGGCCAATCTTATTATGAGTACAAAGCAACACCTTTTCGCACTCCTTTCCATTGTTACTTCTAGAATGCTTTTTGAAAAGCAAGTATCCAGCCCCATAGGACAACCAAGAACTCAGCAAACCACAGAAGCAAACGCCGGAGGCATTCCCACTGACCTGCTCCTCGCTCCCAGGACAGAGGACCCTCCTCTGACCAGCCGACCGGGAACAGCACAACCCGCCTGACTGAGCCAAGCCAACAGCGGGAACCTCCAAGCACGTGCCTAGTACCCGAGTTCATTCCAGGTTAAGGGCAATCCAGATGTTCCATTTAGGAGACATGACAGTTGCCAAACAGCCCCTCGTGTGACAGGGCATTACCCCCTTCTCTGTTCCCACCTCCAGCACCCTAAAATCCCCCTCCCCCGGGGCTTCTCGGGTGGCTCTTTACCTGCGCCCGCCCGCGCCGGGCCGGCTCTGCCCGTCCCGCAGCCCCGCGGCCCCGTTCCCGCAGCCGGCGGCCGGCGCAGCGCCGAGCGAGCAGCGGGAGCCGCTACAGCATCTCCCCGGGCCGGCTACCTCCTCCTGCTGTCCGCCGCCGCTCCGCCGAGGGCTTCACACCGCGGGGCCAGAGAGATAAGTAATAGCGAATAGCAAGGGAGGGGAGGAGAAGAAAGGACAGGTCATGAGCAAAGCCGCCGCCGCGTTAGCGAGGCGGGGGCGTCACCCAGCCCCGGGCGGGCGCTCCCGCCTCCTCCCGGCGCCCCGGCCGGGACACGGGCACCGCGCGGCCGGGGGGCGCCCCTAAGGCAGTACCGCGCATCGCTGCCGCGGGCTGCGCACGGCCCGGCCGGGCCGGGCCGCG
>VZTD01004420.1:663796-724246 GCA_013397725.1 Rhagologus leucostigma
CACCGCGTTCACCGCGTTCACTGCCTTCACACCTCTCATACCCCTCCACTGCTCTCAGACCCCTCACTGCCCTCACTCCTTCACACCCCTCCCACCCCTCACTGCCTTCATTGCCCTCACACCCCTCCACCGCCATCAGACCCCGCACTGCCCTCACTCCCTTCACACGCTTCAGACCCCTCACACCTCTCACTCCCCTCACAAACCCCCGGCCCCGGGTCCATCCGCGCCCCCGCATTTTTACTGGGACACGGGGCTGAGGGGGTCGAGCCTGAGACCCTGGAACGTTCGGCCAGGGGCGAATAAAGCCCCGCCGGCCGGAGGGGCGGCCCGGCTGCCGCGGGCGCGGTGAGCGCTGCCTGCCTGAGGGCCGGCGCGGAGGGGCCGTGGCCATCCATCGCTCTACAAAACACTTTTCAAAATCATATAAATGCGTGTTTGCCTTCACATTTGCATTCCATTTGGGGAAGAAAAACCCAACCAATCAAACAAACAAAAACAGAATTTAATCAGAAACTCGACTTTATTACTGAGCTGAGTAGTCAGTGGCACAGTACTGGGACGATAAAACAAGACTCACTTCAGACATTTCCAATGGGAAGTTAAATGAGGCCTAGAAGGGGAAGGAGAGCACTGTTTTGGGAGGTTGGTCTGTACTGCAGTGAGCACCACACTAAATTCCATAAATTTCTCATAAATTTGGGTTAAGCACGTGGCCCTGGACACCAGAGCACTCAGTGCAGAAACAACAGTAACAGCGAAGGCTGGAAAGCCCCCAAAAGCATGGCTCAGGACCAGCCAGCAAAAGGCAATATTGACCATGGAAAGCAGAAGCTAACTAAAGGCCTTATATCGATTTAAAGCCTTTTCAGACTGTTTCAAACTGGTTCTAGTCACCGTTCGACTTCTCAACCACTAGTGCTGTTCCAAGGTCTGTCCCAAACGGGGCCAACACCCAATGCCACAAGAGTCAGTTGCTTTAGCAGGTTAATTCCCAGTTTTAAACCTACATATTTCCCTACAGGTGAGGTGACATGGTACAAGTGCTGCAGTACAATTTTCTAGAGTAACATGTCGGTATGGATGCAGGCTTTTGCCTGGGGAATACGCACGTTTTGAGGGATTCACCACTGTTGCCAGTGAGAGGCATGCCAGGCTGACTAATCTTTATCCTAGCTTTAGCCACACCTCCTCTTGTCCTGACTCAGGCACAAGCGCTCTTCCAAAGGCAGTAAAAACACAAAATATTTATTGGAATTCAAAATGAGTTGTGGGTTGTTTCCTGTTTATGAGCTGTGGGCTCCTCAGCCTACACCAAACATGTAACAACCTCCATCTGCAGCAAGGACGGCTGTGTTACTCCAGGCATGAGGGAGAGCTCTCTTAATCTCTGTTCTGGAAGTGATTCTTCTGAAGAACTTGGAAACATTTTGTCCACAAAAATGACTGGTGTTGCAGAAAGTGGTGAAGGAGGAGAATCTATCCCTAACTTAAAATATTTACACAGGAGACTAGTAATTCCTTTTGTACTGAAAGAGCTTTTGAAGTGTAGATTACTGGCTGGATTGCGTAAATTTGTATCACAGTTCAAGTCTTTATCACGTACTAAATATCATAAACATATATTAACTATTTAAATGTGCAAGCTTTTAGAAATCAGAAGTTAGGTTATTTACTAGGCTTTTAGATGGAATAAGCTTTAATTAGTGTTATATTCTATTAATATGCAATAACTTTATTACAATTGCCTAACAGCTCAATAGTTGTGAAAGAAGCAGCCGGATTTGTGCAGTTGTTGATTTTCCATGTTTCCAGTAGCCAGCTGGCTTTGTCAGAGGCCTGCACAGCCATGCACAGCATTTCTATCACAAAACATTTTCATTTGCCAAAGAGAAATGCCTTTTAATTGATTTACAGGCCAGATATGGAGCCTCTCATAACAATTCTGTGGGAGCAGATGAGCAGCTCCAAGTCAGCACAGGCTCATTCAGAAGTCTGGGAGACAGACCATACCAGGAAAAATTGGCAGCGCCTTCGCCACCTCCTCCAGCTACATGTAGAACGCAGGAAGTGGGCTGACCCTGCGCTCAAATATTTGCTGTGGTTTCTCTTGCTGATTTGATGATAGAGATTTTAACAGACAATGGGCCTTGTTTTTGCTGGGTCATCGTGAAAGACTTCCCCTACAAAGTCGATAAAGCCATAGAGCCTTCTCATTTGAGTATTTATTTGAAGTGGGAACTGCAGAGACCCGGTATCATAGCCAGCACTTTATCAGCTGAAATAGCATACATAGGGTTCTGTTTCTCTTTGAGTGACTACTGAAGCCTTACAGAGCTAATATGTACTTATGGAAAATTAATTAAATTAATCTTTGAATCATTCTTATTAAAAGAATAGAAGTGGCTGGACAGTCACAAAAGCAACAAGTTTTATGAACACAGGTCACTAACAGAAGTCTAGAAAATTATCCGAGGGTAGTTTAAATCTTTTTCTGTATAACTTTGTGCATGCTGGATCCTGCCCCTTTGTGCCTGGTCAAAATATGTTGAAGCCAAAAGTCCCGTGTGATAATGAACAGGAGATGATTACATCTGATTTATTTAATGTACACAGTATGCAAATTATTGTTAAAAGCACAATTCTTTCTTGTTAAATCAACCCCAAACAACAGCCAAGAAAACTGGTGAAGCAGAGGAGACCAGTGAGATGTATCCACCCTGAGCTTTCCTTATGAAGGTCTGTCCCAGCACAGCAGCCTAGGTACAGAAATACCTGTGCTGCTTTGCTTTGCTGTTGGTTTTAGGTCAGGCTGGATTTGAGGATTGGTTGTTTTTAGATGCAGGTCTCTCTCCTGGATTAGAACAAAGCTCTTGGGCTGAAGGTGATAAATGAAAACATTTAGATAAGTCACATAAGACTCATCTGCCTCATTTTAATATGATAGATTTTGGGTGGAAGCAGGATGCAGCTTACAGGTTTACACAAGTCTACTGTTCCACGAAACTATTTAGACATTCAATTTAAAAAAAAATCTAAGATGAGATTATATTTCCTAACAAAACAAGCAATGAAGCTGTCACTTACATTTAATTTTTGTTAGAGATGTTTACCATGCCACCCCAGCAATATAAGGTATGGCCTTGGTCATTCAGCTAATTTTTTTTCATGTTTGAAAGTTACTTTGCTCATTACTCTTCACTTACTGAAACAATTCATTACTTGTTAGAGTGTCAAGATCAAATATTGCAGGTGTCCATACATCTCTTCAGATCAAATATTGCAGGTGTCCATACATCTCTTCCTGTGTCAAAAAGACTTCAGAACAGTTGCATGTAAGATCATCGGGCTTTAAACTTATTAACCCTTTCTTAAGCCAAAATGCTTAGAATTCCTCTCATTACTCTTAATGGTGATGCTGTCATTGTCACTGTGGGTTTTCACTGCGTGATTGCTAGCCAGGTTGAGAACTGGTGAATTAATTTTTTTTTAATGTGACAGTTCTCTCCTCCCCCCTCATTTTTATAGTCAGTGTGTTTCATTTCTTTGTTTTAATAAAAAAGCTCTTTAAAGAAAACTATTAGCAGTGAGCAAGCACCTTTCTTACAGTAAAGCAGGATGTCCCAAAGCTTTCTTCTGATGGGGAGCCCATGCTGGAGCTTTCTGCAGGATGGGGAGGAACCAGAGGGAGAATTACTTGGCTTGAAAACACTTTATGGGAATAAGCAATTACTTTTAAAACTCACCTGTGGCTATTCTTTCCCAAATTTGCCCTACCTTCTCATCTGAATAATTTCTTTCTCCAGTGTAAGATTCCTTTTCTATACATTTCTTTTTGTGCTGAACACTGCATTACCAGATTCAGCAGGATTTAGCAGGTTTATTTGTGGGTTTTGTTTTTTTGTCTCTAAACTGCTAAAAAAATCAGTTAAGTTTCATATAATAAATGAATACATTTTAGAAAACAAATCACTGCTTGGTATCTTGAACTGGGGAGAAGTTTTGTTTTTCTCTTACTGGAGTGGATTGGTCCTTCTTTTCTTTGATGAACATGGTACTTTCCCTAGTGTGACTGAAAGAAGAAGTTTCCTCCTTTTTTGGCAGATTTTTACCTATTATCCTTGGAAATAAATGTACTCTTAATTTAGTTGCTTAATGCATTTTAATTTATTGATCCCTCTATTTCCAGTTCTTTGAACTGGAATACTATTTGAATGTTTCCCATTTCAAAGAAAGAGTTTCTTTCTGATCCAGGCTTCCCACTTGTTCCTACTTTTGCGTTGTTGGCTCAATGAAGCCTTTGTTGTCCCTTTTTCCACAGTCTCAGTTTCCCAGTTGGTGTTTTATCTGTCTCACTGAGATTCTCTTCTTGGGAAATATACTTAAAATCTGTCCCTGTTGTCCCCCTCGTAACTATGACTCAAATCTTACTCACGAGTGACTATTGCGACATCTCTTCTGGCCCTCATTCTCCCCTCTCTCCAGCTAAAGCTAACTTTCACTGTCCCCTCTCAAGTCTCTTTACTATTTACGTCAACTCTGTACCCCCTTTGACGTCTGCTTCCAATTCCCAACTCTTCTTTCCTGTAACTTCCGATGCACTCTCTACTCTCCTTTAACAACCCTGCAGAAAACCTGCCCCTTCCCTGCAGAGCCTGTATATGAGAGTGACACGGGACAACAAAGAAGCAAGACAGAATGTTCGGTGGATTGTGTTTCTTAATACCATTATTAGCAATTTCTACTTGGTTTTCTTTAAAATGTGTCCTCCTGTGCACCTCTGCACTGTGTGTTTATTCCCTTGCATGCCTCAATCAGCTTACGCTGTCACTGGTCAATTCTCCCAGCATCAATGCTTATCTATCTTTGTCTAGCTTTAGTTGTAGCCTTAATGTAAGCTGCAAAAGTTTCTGGGCCTTCACTTGTGTTTTATGCAGATTACAAGATGGAATTGCTGTGAAAATATCAGCTTGCCCTAAATAATGTTGCTTTGTAAATAATTCAGTCCAAGTGCAGAAATTAAAACTGAAGTTGCAGCTTCTGTTTGCCTCCGTACCCTGTACACCTCATGCACCAGAGGTGTGAGCACACCTCTTTAGCCAGGGATGCAGTAGTTGTACAGGCTGTACTGCTGCCAGAGCACCCAAGGAGATGCAGCGGTTGTACACATATTGTACAACTTTCAGAGCACCCGAGGAGATGCAGTGCCAATCGTGCATGCTTGCTTGTTTTGGTGCGAAGTCCAGCGGCTCCTGAAGGGGAGCTCAAAACTAAGCTGATTTGGGTTTGTTTGGTTTTAGCTGAGGCAATTAAAGGGAAAGTACAGGTTGCTGCTGTTTCTGGAGTTGGCAGCATGTGGCACACAGTAGGATACACGCCGAGCAGCATTGGTGCTCTGTGTCCACTCCAGTGCATTTCCCAGAGCTCATCTGATCACAGATTTACAGTTCTCCAGGATCCTTAATGCAAGCAGTTTCTTTCCCTTGTACTGCTTGTACTTACCTCCCCCAGAGGAAGGGCAAGTATTTGTATCATGCTGTCAAGTAAAAACGTTGACTTTGTGTGCTTTGGGTGTGTAAATGTGAGACTTAGTCAAAGCAATTAGCTGAGTAACCATTCAGCTGAAATTGTTTTCCTACCCCGCTTCCAGGCCGTGACTAACACCCGCTGTGATACACACCCAGCCTTTTCCAGCGCTCACAACTGATACGCTGAGCCTCAGCCACAACTGCCTTGGGATGAACAATCACGCAGTTGATTTCTGGGCTCTCTGCTCAATCATTGCACACCTACAAGTCAGACTTGAAAACAAAAGCACGTATAATGGGGCTGATGCTTTGTAGGTACCAGTTTTTCCTTTAAACTTCGACTGTCCATGTTCTTGTTCAAGTACTTACCACTGCTCTTTACACTGACCGGCTTTGCTGTGTGAATAGGAGCTGCTTGTAACTGAGTCCTAGATAGGTTTTTTAAAAGCAAGATTGTACTTCTAAAATTGTTTAAAGTGTTTGATAAAATAATTTGTAAACAAGATGTTAAAAAACATAGAAGAGGGAGGTCAGATGAGACTCGAAAACACATTGTAAGACAGATTAACAAGCTCAGTATTGGCTAGAAATTGAGGCTCACCCCAGGCCAGGAGCAGAAAGGCCACAATTTTCTGATCCCATGGCCTCAGAAACATCCCAACAGCCTGTACCACCTTATTTGTCCTCATGCCATGCTGCACCAGTCCTCAATCTTCCCAGTTCCAGCTCTTTGCTGTGAACCAGATCAGGGAACCTGTTCCACTGAAAAATAATAGAAAATAGCAGCAGAAAATAAAAATAATTTCATGATCTAATTCATGGCATATGCCCCACATCTGGGAGGAGCACTGGCTGAAATCCTGCCATCTGCACTATCCTGGAAATCAGCCTGGCATCAAACCCTGGTCCAGCCTGACCAAGGACATGGAAAACGTGACTGTGGCAGGGAACCTGAGGGATAAGGAAATAGAGTGAAGGGCTACTTTCAGTGGCTACAGGGAACCCTGGGAAAGGAGGGGATTTTCAACAGGATCATGAGGAGCAAAGCCGGAGGATATCTGTAGGAGTGCGGGCAAGTCTGGGTTGTTTGGACATAAGGAATGTAAGCAGCAGCAGGAGCCTTCTTGGGGAAGGACGTCATTGCAGCAACACGAAAGCATCAACTGCTAACACTGTATTTATCCAAACCGTAAAGAACAATTTTAAATAAGAAGAGGCTTCAAAGCTGTGTTTAGCTGGAAGATCTGTGTGGGAGAGGGGTGGATACCTTTGGACTTTGTTAATAATTAAGTGGAGGAGTGTGTTAAAGCCTATGGAATGGACAGCATGGTAGTAAAAATACCGTGACTCATTGAAGCTGGAGGTTAGCAAACAGGCCCAAGTAAACAAAATTGCACATGACAGATCGCTGTGCAGCAAGACCCATCTCTCTTTAATGAAACCGAGCCTGAAATCCTCCATTTGCTTCTGAAAACCTCATGACCTCGTGGAAACGATTTGATACTGAACCTGCGAGAAATAGAAATTGTGTTCAGAACCAGATGAAAATCCAGCAGGTTTTCCAAGCTATAGGTTAGCAATATTCAGCATATTTTCCAAACAGTTTCTTTCTCATAATAATCCCTGAGCTAATGTCTTTCCAGTTAAGAAAACCAAAAACATGAAGAAACCACCTTTTCTCATATAATTTCACTCACTCCAAATGCAGCAAGAGCCAGAAGAAAAATCTGGATACATGATTTAAAAGAGGCAAGAACAAGTACTTCTCTAAGCAGCAGCCTGTGAAGTCTGCTTTTCGGTGTGCTAGTGTCATCAGATGTTTAGTTTTTAGCTGAGTTATTTCACAGGTCTTCCCCCATTTAAAAAAAAATTGTTACTATCTTTTGCATATCTTAATATAATTCTCTCCCCCATTCTCCCTTTTTACCTCCTGTTTATGTCTTGAGGTACATTTGGCTTTAGAAACTGGCAAAATCCGTCATGTTTGAATGTAGAGCAGCAAATACACCAAAGCCTGCCAGCTGCCTGCCTCTCAGGGTGCACACACACTGGCTTCTCCCTTTCTACAGCCATAGCTGGAGACCCCAAAAATTCCCAAGCCACTGGGAAATGCTGACAACAGGATAGGCAGAGCGCTGATGCCATTTCAGGAACCTCCAAGTACAAGAAGCATCACACAAGAGTGGTTAGTTAGAGCTATATCATAGAGGTTTGCACCCATTTTGAGTCGCTACCCGACTGCAGTTGCTCTTATTACCTAATTAATCTGTGTGCAACTCTGCAAATATTTGTTAGAGAACACAAAACATTTGCTGTTTATCCTGGGGTTCAGCATTACAAATGTTTGTTTAATATCCAGGCTGGGATTTTCAAATGTTTCTGATATCTCAGTATACCTCCAATTTATTTCTATTTAATCTGGAGAGAAAAAAGATCTTGTCAATATACCTGCCCTGTACATCTCATCCATGTTTACGTTCTGGGAGTTTGCCTGTTGGAGCTGAGCAGAAGGTAAAGTACTCTGTCATTGTCCCACATGGCACCAGGTTTGTCATGGCATGCAGACACGCACAGAAAGTCTCGGATGCCCCACACGGAGTGAGGTACCTGTGGCACTGCAAACAGGGGGAAGGCAAGGCACTGTTATGTTATTACTGGGTAAGTGAGGTTAGATGGACCGAGGGTGTGACTGTGCTGACATCACCTAATTACTCGGCGGTACAATTACAAGAGCTGTCTCTCCACTCAGATTTTACAGTTAGATTAGCTATTACCTATGACTGTGCTCCAACACGAGCTGTAAGTAAAAACAAACCCAAGCCTCCTTTTTTTTTTTGACCCAGTAAAGCTCTAATTACAACACAAAGTGAAAAAATGTCTTTTTTTTCCTTACCAAGGGCAATGCCATAGGCTAGTGTTCAGACTGGAAACTGAGTCAGGAAAAAATCCTCAAAGCCAGGTGTCACAGGTATCACATAACTGCACTTCACGGTGTTCCGGCAGCAGAGCAGTCTTTTGGGGTAATATCAATGTATCTGCTCAGCACTGCTGAAAATGGAAAACCACATTTCCTCCTACCCGTTCTTTCAGGCACCGATTCCAACATTTACCTTCTTTGGGCTTTAGTATTCTTGGCATTTTTCAACCCCCCCAAAAGACTGGCTAGTTGTCTCTAGGTTAGGGACTTGCGTTGCCTCAGCTGAGAGCCACAGAACACCAGAGCAGGCACAAGGGTGAGGAGAGGACGCTGGGAGAGGGCAGAAGGGAGAGAGACCTTAACACCTTGCTGCTGTAAGGTGTTACATCAGTTCCCTTGTTTGTTAAACCACACCTTGGAAGAAGGTGGTAAAGGCCATATCCACTTTCTTTGGATATTAAAAAACAGATCAAAGAGTGGTTGAAATCCCTAGTGGGTTGTTTGGTTTCCCCAGGCACCAATATTAGTTTTATTTCTCTTTTCTTTCCCCCCGTCTTCAAACTCCTTGATTGGGGCAATGTCCCTCTTCACAAGCACACACTGTCCTTGCCTGCTCTCTTTGTATCAGTCCTTCAAGCCCTATTTCTTTTGCAAACTTTGTTTTTCCAATTGGTCAGCTCTTCATTGAGTACTATTAACATAATTATACTAGAATTCCTGCTCCTGTTTACCTGACTATTCAGTTCTTGGGGACTAAATCTTAACCATTTCTCTCAATTTCGTAACGTGCTGTTTGCCTATACATAGCTAAAGATCCTAAGACATTTTAGCAACTTTCATTTGCTCTTAGAGAAAAGACTCAAGTCAGTCATTACCCCACTATCAATCCCATGAACTATATACAGAAAAATATGATTTATTACACAAATAAAAGTGAACTAGACATTCAGAAAATCAGAGTGGAATACTGGAATCAAGATGTACTTAATCCAGACCCAGTGAATCTCTGATTAACAATAAAATACAATGCTGATTTTTTTTCTCCCTAAACTCTGTAAACCCTTGGAGATCCCAGTTGGAACAACCAACCATTTTTTGTTTTTTCTGTCTCTAGCTCTTACGTTTGTTTTTCATGCCAGAAATAAAAACTTTGCAGCTGGTATGTATATTACACTAATGATGCTTTGGTTTAGAAATACAAATAACAGATGCTAAATTAATCTAGTCAGATTTGAGTTACCTTTGAGACCTGGCTACAGTGTTTGCTTCTGGAAGGTATGCACATTTTATTTGTCTCCAAGGTTCATGAAAGTCAGGCTGTCTTTGGATAAATGATGATTTCATGTTTTTCTCAGATATCCACTCATGTCCATAAATTTGAAAGATGTGTATTGTGCTATCAGAGAATGTACTTCGAAGTCAGTTTTAGATTTGGTTGCTAATCTGGTGGCCCTGCTTTTCTCTTCTGTAAACAGTGATAAATAGTTTCCAGTGGGCTGGAATCCAGCAAGGCTCTTCACTAAATAAGCCTCTAGGTAGAGTTACTTCAGAGTGAAGGGACAAACCCTACATTAAAAGAAAAGGTTGATAATACAAATGAATGAAAATACCAAATGCATCTTGCAATATGTGCAGTTTTCTGAATTTGGATAGCTGATCTGGACACTGCTCCAGCCAGAACAGCAGGTTGGACCCAGAGCAATCTGTACCTGATATAAGGTTTATGATAAGCTCCTGGATATCAAAAAGATTATTGAACAAATATGTTTGATATAGTAGGCTACTATTTTATATTGTTTTTCCATTCCTCATCACAAGTCATGATAGGACTAGTAGAAATAAAGTTATTCAATTCTAAGGCTTTGCTCCTCCAAGAGAATAAAATTGTACTTTTAAAAAATATTCATGTGCCTTAGGAAAGAAACCCCGCCTTTATTCCCTGGATTAATCACTTGGAGCAATGTGCTAAGTACACTGAGCCGTTCTTTTTGCGGAACATGAGGATCAAGCCTTTGTTCTTGGCAGCCACATCCTTCATGCCGTGGATACTGGAACCCACTGCTGTTATTTTTCGTTCCTCACAGAGAGCAGAACACTCTGCAGCAAAAAAAAGGGGCAGCTCCTCCCAGAGCGGCCTGTGCTACAGCAGCAGCAAACTCCCAGGAGGAGCCCGAGGTCACGAGGGTCACAATAAAGGCCACAGTGAAAGCCTGATGTGGCACCTCTCTTCTGTAAATGCTGTGCTGTACTTGGCACCTTCATCAATTTTTATGGGTGGTGTTCAGATTGAGGCTCAGGAGTGGGAAGCTGCTATTAAAAAAAGGAAAATAATGGACTGCCTAGATGTACCAGATGCAGAGACATTGAGGAGGAAGGAGAAGGAAGCCTTCAGATCGTACTTTTCTGACAGTGAAGAACTTTGAGTGGAGCCTGGGGCAGGATGGCTATTGACATTTCCACCCTTTTGTCTCTATCAGTACCCTGCACCCTGTCTATCCCATACCCTGTGAGAAGGTTTTACCTATCTTTGGGGGGGTTCTGTGAGAGAAAAATGTGGTTATTTTTGCCTTGCCAGATTCATTGGTGTAGAAGAAAGACACAGCCAGAAAGCTGTTTTATAAAACCCTAACAAACAGCAAAATTGCATTCTTGCTTTCCTGTTGTATCGCTACAAAAAGTGTAAGTGGTCAACACAGCAAGACTGCAGCTGATAGGAGGTCAGTTCTCCTGCAGACCACATAAACCAGTCACGTTATCCCTTTGTCAGGAGTAGATGGATGCACAGATTCCTTGTATATATATTCACCTTTGACTGATGTGCCTCCAAACGCCTGGGACAGAACTGACAGAGGGATGAAGGCAGCAGCAGAGAACACCCTGCTGCATGCTAACCCTTCCAGCATTAAATGAATTAAAAAAGCACTGTTTTTCAGAAAAGAAAGGACTCATAACCACCTGCAGTGGCTTAGCTTTACAAAGTGCAGTCACTCAGTGCTAACAAAGTTACTCTTCCTATTTTTCAGCAGGCACAGAAACCTCACAGGGCTCCACCCAGAACTGTGCAGGCACTGTAGAGTCATCAGATTTGGTAAGAATTCAGCCCTGCAGAAAACAGCTGCAACCATGAGTGCAGATCTTTTGCCCACAAATTAGTGGAAGTTTGAAATAACAGGTGATCTTTTAGACTGACCTTTTAACACTCAATGTATATACATGACTTCTCTGCAAAATGAGGATGAGTGCCTACTTATCAAATTTATTTTCACATTTGCTTGATAGAATCATTCCTCTCTCATTTAAAAATATTTCTCCTTGCATCTGTCTTATGGCATTATAAGAACACAAATAGGTGATTTCCCATAAACTAATTTTTTTTTAACCCTTATAAAATTTTGTCTCTACAAATAACAAAGAATACCCCCCTGGAAATTATTTAAGCCTAAAAATTAAATATTTGCTGTTTAAATTTCTCTCTGGTTGTAAAGAAAAGCTGTAGTCCCTCTTCTGAGCAGACAAAACATAAGGCACAGCAGGATCTAAGCAATGTAGTCATCAAAGCCACTAAACAAACCCTAAATCCAGTTTTAGCAAACCATACAGTAGCATTTTAAAGTACTCTGGGAGTAGTTTCATATTACCAGCAGCTGGTTTAAAATAGTAACAGGACCATTGTACCATCCTCTAAAATAATGATTCTATCATAACAAAAATATTTGCATGAAGTAAATGGACATTGAGTAACTGTGGACTTCTGTACTAGTGATTGCACGGTGTCAAACCATGGTAAAAACAAGGTGGAGAGAACAGGAAACACCTGAGACGAAACGGCTTGTACCCTTTTCCATATTGCTTAGAACAAAGACAAAAAGACACATTTCTATTAACAAAAATCCCCAAAGCCCACCCTCCCAAACCTAAATAAACACATTTCTTCCTTATTCCTAATGTATATGACTGGTACTTCAAACTTTTTACTCTCAGATTATTTTGTTTTTCTAATTGTTAATAAAGTTAAATCTCCCCAAATATTTGGAATTGATGTGCTTTGAGTTTTTCAGTGATGACATTTTATACCACCTCTCACCCTCTCAGGGTTCTAAGATATTGCACTGAAGGTCCCCTGCAATTTGGGATGGAGGTACAGATTGAATAACAAATTCAAATTAGTTATTTCAAACATATATTTTGAAAAATATTTTGAAAACACGGTGATGCCAATAAATAAAAGACTATGCTCTGGGACATATACAATGATTGTTGTTACCATCACAGAAATCTCTGTAAGAGAATTTGCTGTGCTCTGAAAGAGGCAGTGGAGGAAAGAACAGGCTTTGAAGATCATCTCAGTGCAGTTTACACGAGACATTCTGCATGTCAGGTGAAATACATTTTAAAGTGAAGCTGGATACTCTCCAGGTTTTTCTGTGGAGACATGTCTCGAGTGAAAAGCTCACAAAACCAGAAGTTTAAAGTGCTGGAGTGGCAATGAAGCTTGGGGCTGATCAGGGCTGCATCCACACAGCCTAGAGCTCTTTCTTTGCTACTGAGTGGTTTCTGACAAAAGATTGAACCCAACTGTTTTATTTAACAAAGGAAGGACAGCGGATGATTTTTCCTCTCTCCTACAGGAAGCAAAATACCTGCTCTTGCTTAGATCCGTGGAACAGGGGCATGTCATGGGAACACCTTCGTGAAAGAGAAGGCTAAGGGGGCAGTTTCCTTCCTTATGCTGAGCTGGTTTGGTCCTTTTAGAAGCACCATGAATGAGCTGGACATGTGTTTTCAGGTGACTGTAACTGCTGCTTGCTAAATACCCTTGCACATGCCTTTGGCCTGTGGATCCATCACCATAAACTCATTTAATGCATGTCTCTATGTAGATGTGGAGTTGGGAGGCAATAGCTTAAGTGGGGTTCTCCAATGTCACCATCCTGTGCTGGCTTAGTTAATTTAAATAGCATCTCATTTTAAGCGATTTAGTTCTTGTTTTTTCTTAGGCTCTTGCTCGGAAAATCATCATGATCCTCCATAAAAATACGTAAGTATTGATGAAGCATACATTTGGACCTGGAATGATTGCTCTACTTGTGTTAATTTGTATGACTATTCACTGCATTCACTGGGAAAGACCCAACCCAATAAAATTTTACATTTGTATTTTCAGACAAGGTAGCAATTCTGACTGTGTAGTTACTAAAGGGCTCAAGAGCAAGTTGGAAAAATTAATAGAACTATTCCTAGCCATACACATATTGCATGTGTCCCAGGAAACAAGCAAAACCTGATTTCTCAAGCATTTTGTGTGATGGGAACTTCAGCTGGCCACTTCCTCTCCCCCAGTTCCTTTAGCTCCATGTCCGTTGTTTTCAGCCCTAGACTGAACATCCTCCAGCATTCCTTGTTTTGGGGCAAAGTAGTTGATTTGTCCTTGTGCTGCCTGTCCAGCTGGCACTCATTTTTGCAGAGACCACATCAGCTGGCAAACGCTAATTGTGTGAGCAGAACAACCATTACTGGTACAAATCACAGCAAAACCTGCCCTATACTGTTCCAAACCTGCACGTACTGTACCTAACCATTACTTTCCTCACCATTACTGACAGCTTCTCTATTGGCTTTGGTGCAGCACTTGAATCAATGAATGTTTTCTTTGCCCATTGGGAAATCCCATCTTTGTATATAGCACACTAAAACCTGCAGATTTCTCACACGAAATCCTAACTAGATTTTAAACGTTCTGATTTGTGAAGAACACATTAACATGGTGTAAATTCTCAGTTCATCCTTGCTCTGATTTCTAATTTGTCTTCAGGCAGGTTCGTTT
The DNA here is from genome assembly GCA_013397725.1 of Rhagologus leucostigma. Taxonomy (NCBI): domain Eukaryota; kingdom Metazoa; phylum Chordata; class Aves; order Passeriformes; genus Rhagologus; species Rhagologus leucostigma. The sequence goes on from VZTD01004420.1 coordinate 678,066, forward strand.
CTAACCGAGCAGCACGAGAGGTGATCGACGGCAGCGAGGAGAGCGATAAACACCTGACCTCTAGTGGCAGCTGTCCGGGCTCGGTGGGAAGGGAGAGAGCTGGAAACGTGGGGGAAAAAGGGATCATGGAGTAAGCTGGAACTGTGAAGTGGAGCCTGAACTTCCATTAGTTGCTTTGTCAGTTTTTGTTTAATTATCTTTTCTATTGAAATATCAGTTCAGAATCCAGGGTATTTCTGTTTCTAAACCTTTTCTTCACGTTTATTACTGTGTTTAAGAAGTGTGTGCACAGTCTTCCAAAAGAAATACAGCAATATCCTAACAGGTTTTATACTTTCATATAGAAAGCTTTTGGTAAGTTTGGTTGTTTCCCCCCCATGCACACACAATTATTCAAGAAGCCCATTTGGGTCCTCATTAGACTTCATTCCTGCTCCTCACTGACACAGAACATTTCCCCAGTGAAAATACATACTTCACTATCAGCACTGGACATCAAAGCTTTCCTTCCTATTGGGCTAAAAATACAGCAGCTATTCCATAAACAAAGGTCATAACCTTGCTAATCAACTGGTTAACCCAAATATTAAATCCCCTCATTGAGAAACAACAGTCTTGTTTTTAACCCCTGTAGGATTGAATTTCAAAGTACTGGTTTACACAAACTTTCTCCTAAGCAAAAAACCATTGTCTGGAAGCTGTGGTTAAACCTACTTTTCATTACAACTTTGTGAGGCCTTCAGACCACCAATACAATCTGTTGATGTGACAGTGGCAAAGCTGCAGGAGGACTGGAGCAATGGCATCATTATTTTTCAGCTGGAGTTAGAGTAACTCATGCTTATTTCCTGAAGCCAGAGTGAAAATGAAGCTACACATGACTCAAAGCATTCTGGACATTATAAACAAGTCAATACAGCCATATGAAGTGATAATTTCAGAAGAAAAAAAAGCTGTGCAAACACTTTAGCCCATTTAAATGATCACATTAATTGGGACGTGGTAGGGTAAATTTAGGGTTTCCTTATGGCCGACAAGTGCTGATTTGAGAAGGGCGTAGAAACAGTACTGTACTGTTTAATTTTAATGTTTCTCATAAAAAACCATTAGATTATCATAGTTATGTCCAAAAATCTTGTTGTGTTTGAGCCATTGATATGTTTTCTATTTAATAAAAAACTCCTGCTATATTTTTCATCTAGTAGCCTCTGAGAATCTGATTTTTCTTCTCTCTGTTAAGACTAGTTCAAAATCTCCTTCCTTACCTTCAAGGTGCTCTGGCACAAGCCCAAGATACCCAATGGCTTGTCCTACACAAGATGTCAAAGTGAATTAGCAAAAAAAGATGTGAATTTAAAGTGAGTATAACTCGAGCATATATAATTTCTCTATGGACACTCATTTAGGAGTCAGCTGGCCACAATTACCTTAACTTAATTCACGCTCAAAGTGAATTAAACTGAAGTGAAATAATGGTTTATCAACATGGGAGAGACACTGTACAATAAGCTTGGTGTAAATTCACAATTCATCAGCTGCTGTGCCCTGACTTCCCTTGTGGAAATGCAATGTGCCCCCAAGGTGCCTTTGTATGAGGTAACTTAATTTTTTTAGGGGGAAAAAAAGGCTATATATGGAAGTGTGGGCTGATTGATAGCAGGTGCAGAAGTGATTGGATTTCAACGGTGCTACGCTAGAAAAAAGGTCAGCATACATCATCTGTGCAGTTGAAGTTTCTCTGCCATTTTGGGACCACAATGGCACCTTCTATGCTATAGGGTCTGTTTTGAACTGCAGAAAGCCAAATAGCATTTTTGATGTTTCCATAGCAGGGGAACAGCCAATTAGTACTGAGTACCTGGTGTACCATCGACTCATATTTTTATTCACTATTCAGTAAATCACCATGGAGGAGTGCAGAGAAGCCCTAACCATTTCTGAATGAAAACAGCCAAAAGCAGTTACATACTAAAATTTACACTGTTACCCAGCTTGGTTTAACTTCACTGAGTATCTCGGTATTAATTTCCCCCTAAATGATTTCCCACGTTTCTTTATTCATTAGATTTAACAGCCTTTTTCTGTTAGCATAAGCAAAGCAGTAAGAAATATGGAGAAATATCCGTACTTGCAGTACTCCTTTAAATGTAACCAGCATCATCAGGCAGTCTGTGACATTATTATCCAGTTAGGAAAACATCCCTGGCCCCATTCATTCAGCCGTTCCTGCTCATTTTTCCAGGCACAGAACGTTTGTGCCGTAGCAGGCCTTGTCAGATTTGGAGCCCTTCCAGTACCTGATGAGCATATTAACAGTGCTCCCATTCATGGCCCAGAGCCTGCCAGTTCCATCTAATTTTAGGGAAGTTGCTATTTATAGTCGGATGGCTGTGCTCGCTCTGGTGAAAGCCTCACCACTGCTGGGCGTGGGGGGGAATTTTATATTTTTGTGCTGTTTTAGTTGGCACATGCAAAGTTCATGGTTGTAATTTACCCAAGTCCAAAATACTCTGCCGTCCTCCCCAAGGAGCAGCGATGCTCCGCCTCAGGATTTGCACCAGGAACACTGTGGCACTGTTGACTGTCTGGTTCTCATCCAGCCATGTGCTGGCTGTGTCCAGGCACAGGTGACCCAGAAGCCAGATGACAGTACAGAACCACAATCTTTGCTAAATTACTATATGCAGAAAGGTTTCAAGGTCCAAAGGATGGGGGAGAGGGGGAGAACGTGAGGCCAAATCTCTCTGTGCTTTAACACCTGTAGTACGGGTTGACCAAAGTGAATTCCTTTTGCCTTGTTTCCAAAGAGAACATTAACAGCAGTAATAATAATACCTACCTTTGTACCACAGGATTTTGTCAGAATTTATTCACTAACTTTGCAAGTAGTGTTAAATGCTGAGAAAAGTTATGGGGAAGAGATTCTCCAATGTAGACTTGGTGGTCAAATTTACTTAAATAGGCTGTTACAACCTAGGCATTTCATTAATGTACCAAGAACTAACACTACACTATGTGTATATGTACATGTGTGTGTGTGTGTATGGAAAACTGACAGAGCTGAGACGAAATCAGCATTACAGTTCACTTGCTCTTGCAGAAAAACTGCCACATAAAAAGTGAGAACTCCAAAACTATTTCATTTAGAAATACAGTGTTCAAACCATATACAGTCAGGTGCTGTGAAGTTGTATAATGACCCTTGGGAAAACATAAGTTGATCTCTTCCAGTTCGAAAGATACTTCATTATGTGTTTTAGTAATTGATAATTTGTTTCCGGTTTTATTGGTGTGACAGGATGGTGGTTGAAAAACTAAATTCACTTTTTGTAAATTGAAATTGGGGTTCACCTCATCTTAGATTTTCAAAACGAACCTGACCTTGGTAGAGGAAGGTTTGAGTCACAGAGTTACAGTCAGATTGTAGCATTTTGGCTTTAAAACACCCAAAGTTGATAGTGTCTACTCTTGTTTGTCTTTACATAGGCCTCTGGTACGGGTAATATCCATTTCCTAGATTTGTAGGAGGTGCTTGCAGGGGTTGTTTACTCTCTTTCTGAGGTTGTAACTTGCTGATATAGAATACATGTTCTGCTCATCCCTCATTCTTGCTCCAATAGACAGGAAGACTTAGAAGCTGGAACAGATACAACTATGAGAGTAAAAAAATAATCCTTGTAGTCATCAATCTTAATTGCATTCCAGTTCCTAGTTAATTTTTGTATCACAACAAGAAAGGAACATTGAACCAGCAGGGATTCTGGTTCAGCTGAAATTCATATTCAGCCTGGCTGGGATTCTGCTGAGGCAGAGCTGAACTGGAACTGAACCAGAAAAGCAGTTGAAGAAAGAAATAATGGTGTAATTCTGTGGCCAATGTGGTTCACAGGACAAAAAGTATTCTTTTCTCTATTAATTTGTAGCTGACTGCTGCATGTGATAAAGCCCATGCCCCATGGTCCAGCGGCCATGGGCTGGCAGAGGACTGTCATTTCTCTGACATTCAGAGCCAGAAGTGTGTTTAGCTGCACAGTAATGTCAGTAAGTGTTCATCTCCCGCCCTCCTCTCCAGCTGAAAACAGATGTTCCAGGAAAACGAGGGGTTCAGATGTAACTGCAGATACAAACTGCAGTGCTGCCTAATGAGAATCACAGGTAAAGCTGTAACAGCTCTGAAATGGCCCTAGATTAACAAATATTTATACTGGTTTGAGCACAACTCGATGATGATGCGCCTTGTGCGCAAGGTAACACTGAGTAATCCTTGCAGCTGCAGGAGTATTTGGGGTTTTTTAGGGGTGTACAAAGAGGTGATGCGAGTCCAGAGGGGTTTGAGCTTCCTGTCACCAGCAGCCCCAAACCCTGCAGATTGGGCGGAACACACACACATGTCCCACTGAAAGACACAGCAGTGATGACATCTCACCCGCATCTCAAAACACTGCATGGCACCAGGGGAGGCAGCCCTTCTGCCAGGTGCCCGCACCACAGGTTTTCCCTTTGCACTCAGGCCAAAGGGGCATCCCCCCCACAGACAAATTTCCAAATGCTTTGATTCAGCCACTTCTGAGAACCTCCTCCATGCACAGCTTTTCACAGCAAAACCCCACCACAATTTGAGAGACTCCTTCTTCCTGCACAGGCTGTCAAACCTCCTTCCTTGCACTACATCAGCCTTTCTGGGTTGCCTGTCTTGTGTGGCTTTATGTTGTCTATTAAGCAAGTTAATTATACTGGCCTTGTTGTTTGCATTTTACATATCTTTGCGGCCTTCCTATAAAAAGCTGACACCTTATTGCTCTTCCATAAATTGTACTTTCTTCCACGTGTTCTTGCGACCCATGGAGACACTGTGCTATTTTTCATTGCTGTGTTCAGGCCCAGTGTGGTTTCTCTCCATAAATGCTGCCAGTGAAACCTAAAACATCATCATCATCTGTTGGTCTGCACCGTATAAGGGAGAGTAAAGAATCTGTATGTGGTGACCAACCCCAGAAGCTTCTCCTGGCACCACCTGGTGGGGTGGGGCTGGGTTTTGCAAGCACAGAAACTCAATGTCTCCATCCTTCTTCCTGGGTTCTATCTGGCACTGGTACTCCTACTCATCCCAGCCATTTTAGAGCATTGATGAGTTAAGTTATAGTGACTTTGTGGAATGATTTTGAACTAATTAGCCAGTATAAATTTAGTGGCTTTTCATACACCTGTGGTACTTGAAGAGTTGGTGAATTTTCCTTTATGGAGAACATCTGGCTGGTAGCAAGGCAGAGATCATAACTTCAAGGAAGGTTTTTGCCTAGATGCTGAAACAAGACATTTCCCTCTACAGCTAATATTTGCCTTTTTTACCTATTCTGAGGTAAAGCAATTGCTTCCATCTTTCCTATCCCCACTCCAACTCTTTATGTTTGAGGTGTATTCTAGTTTATTGTTTCCAAAGCAAGGGCAGCAAGATCATTCTTCAGTCTCGCCTGATACTGTGTCCCTACAAAACTTAGACTTTTATAGTCATGGCCTCCCACTCTCTCATGGCAGTAATTTTGAGGTCTACAAATACTGACATCTGTATCCAAAGTAAAAGAAAATTTGATACACTGGATGGATCCGTGTCTCCACGTCAAAGAATCTTGACGGCTTTAAATTTCCTTTTGGAAGTTCCTTGCTGCTGCAGATTCTCTCAGTCGGTATGAGCCAAAGCAGTCAAGTTTTTTTGTACTTCCATGCTGCTTAGGACATGTTCTGACCAGTGGCAGCCAGCTGGCCAGTGGCTTTACCCATCCATCTCATATTTCTGAACATTACAGCTGGGCTTCCTAATTTGCCCAGACACTGTAGCTGCCCCAGAGGTTTCATCTCCTCACGTCTGTATCACCTGTAATTACTTCTTGGGAAGCCACCTGATGTTAATTTAAATATTTTTGGAAAGCATCCAGCTCTTATTTAGGACTATTTCGGTCTTTTTGATTTTCGTGTGATTGTCAGAGTTCAATTTCTTTAGCTGCAGCAGTTAATCAGCTTTCAAAATCTTGCCTATTATTTCCGCTGGGAAGACTGACAAAGATACCACCTGTGCTTTCCTTTTTTAGACAAGGAGAACATCAGTTCTGTAACATTCTTCCCCAACCAAAACTGTTATGCATTTTTTTCCATGAGCATCTCACTGTGGCTTTTAAGATTTCATGCTGTGTGAATCATTTTGAATAAACCCTTCCCCTGAAAGGTTAAAATTAAACCAAGCAGCTAAACTGCTCACATCAAAGCCAGTACAAATAGGCCTCCACTGGGGACTGAAGGAAGTAGTTTTGTAATTCAGATTTTGGGGGGAAAGGAGCACGAAGTTGAAACAGAAATATTTAGAAGTGCCAAAAGGGAAAGTAACTTCTTTCAAAGAGCAGCTTTATACTTAGTCAGTAACACTTGCTGCAAAAGAATTGAAACTTTGTATAAAGGCACAATTGCACATGGAAAACTTGTTAAATAAGGAAGAAGGGAGGAGGGAAGATGTTAAGATAGAATTAAACTGGGGGTTTCTAAGTCATAGCTAATGTTTCAATGCTGTTCTTTATAATTTATACTGCTTCTTTAGGGACTTTCTTAAACAGAATTTTCTCATATTTTAGATGCCTCAGTTTCTACCTTTCGCCAGGGACCTTCCTGTGCATCTCCCAGAATCTCAGACAAGTCTGGCAGCTGAAGCTCTACCCCAGATTCCCAGTGTCTGGTCTATGAAGTGTTTGTTTTGTAGTTGGGATGCATCTGTAGATATAACACTTCCACACACATCCATCTCTGCTGTGATCACGGATGCCCCAGACTGATCATTCTCCAGCTTCTCTTCAGATCCAGTTTATTGCAGCTTGATGTGTTATATTAATCTAGTATTTCATTTTTCATTTTTGCCATCTTTAATACACACACTGACAGTCCTGGCAGTGCTGAAACACAATCTTCTGAGCAGCTTCCCCGTGTCTCTCCCAAGCCCTCCCTGCCAGCTCCCCTGTACCTCGATCTCCAGTGGATGTTTACACCTGCAGGTCAGTAACAGCGTTTCTGAAACCTCTTTTCCCCTGACTGTTTTCCATGACTGCCTCTTTCACATGAGGAACTTAAAAGCTTCAACAGCTGCTGAATATTGAATTGCAGGAGAGCCTTCTGCTTGGTTTGCAGAATCTCACACTCTCAAGAGTTCAGATACTTCTTGAGACAAACTCTCACTTTGAAGACCAATTCACGCGGAGTTATTTTAAGCCAATGTACACTCCATTCACTAGAAGACATCCTGCTGAGCAGGAGGAATTTCTTTTTGAAAAACTCAAATCAGATTGATCAGGCTCAACTTCAGACTTTCTCCAGCATCAGATTTCTATCTCCTGACTAAGCCAACTTCTTCCACTAGAGGTTCATTTTGCTCCCAGCTCAACTGATTATTTTTCCAACCTGATCATGTTGCACATATGCAATCTCAGTGGAATTTCCATCACCTGTTGAATCATTCCCTGTGTCCTCCCTTCCTCCTGCTTCTAATTTTCTATTTTCAGGATTCCCTTCTCCTTTAGGAGAGAATGGACAAGTATTGTCATAAAGGTTTCATTCTTAGCTTGGCTGGCAGCACCTTTAGCCCACTAAAAATTTGCTTTAGCATCAGGCTGGACACAGTTCAGCATTCAGGGCATTAATTACAAGCACCAATTCTGCCTTTCAGTGACTTCTGTATGTTAGGAGCTTAAACTTAAAATAGATAAATGGATAAATACTTTACTACACTGAGTCTATCATTCTGTCAGAAGGAATGTAAGAAGAGATAGGTAGAACTTTCTCCTCAGAATGCCCATTAAATTTTGTCTTTTACAGAATATTACTATGCTTTGAATATTGGGATTTCTTATATGAGTTGAACTCATTTTTCCCTGCTTTACTCTCTTTTTTTTTTTTTTTTTTGAGGTCTCGTCTTTGTATAAGAACCTTGCAATAGGAGAGAGTTAATCTGTTTCTGAACTTGTTTTGGTACTGAAAGAAAATAATTCTGTACATTGAAGCTGAATTTTAGATTTTTTAAATCCTTTTATTCCAATATCTGCATGAACATATTGATCAGGCCACAGCTACTCAGGACTTGTTGGGGTGAATCTGGAATTTAATGCCCACTTTTGGCCCCCCAGCTCAAGAAAATGAAAGACATTGGGAGACACTGAAGAACTAGAGAGGGTCCATTGGAGAGAGGGTTGGAGAATCTGACATATGAAGAAAAGCTAAAGGAAGTGGGTTTGTTCAGCCTGGGGAAGGAAAGGCCCAGGATGGGTCTAGTCAGTGTCTCAACACCCAAAGAAGGTGGTTCTAGAGGAGATGGAGACACTCTTTTCCAAAGGATTCCTGGTGCCAGGACAGGAGGCCATGGGCACAAGACAGTTTAGGGGAAATTCCTTCTGGATATAGGAAAAAATTAATTCTTCAGCCAGCAAATAATTGAGCAATAGGCTTCCCAGAGAAGAGGTGGGACCTTCCTTAGTGGAAATATTAAAGATTTTGTTTGACAATGCCCTGGATAGTCTCATTTAAGGAAGAAGAGGCAAGTTCAGGCTGCAGCGTGCAGTGCTAGGAGAGACTTACGGCACAAATCAGCAAAAAGATGCATTTCATTAAATGTTTATAGAAGAGCAGGGCTTGTCTGGTGCTAAAGCACCAGCAAGACATTTCCTCAAAGTCACCAAACTTCCTGAAAGCCAAAACATCATCCACTGCACCGGTGCTGCCATACCCATGAACTGCCAAACACAGTCCCTCGTTAAACTCCAGCGATGCCTGGCTACTCAGAGCCGAGTCTCTCAAATGAGGCAAATAACTCACGAACTGGTAACACCAGGCATGTAAAGTAATGCGAGATCAATGCCTTTGGTTATCAGAAAGTCTTTATATAGAATTGCAAGGCACTCACTGGATACCGACAGTTGAGAGGCTTCTTCAGGGAGATTGAAATCTAAATCATCCAGTGCCTCCAGAAGAGGTCTATATATTTCAGATGCCAGAGACTGCATTAGCAGATATCTATCTATCTATCTATCTATCTATCTATCTATCTATCTATCTATCTATCTATCTATCTATCTCCTTTTAGTTAAACTTCTTGCTTGGCTCTGGAGCCTGCAGCATTTATTGCAGCCAGGGAATTGAGGTTTCCTACAGCCCACAGTTGAGATGAAGGACACTACATAGCCAGAGCACAGTTTACAGACCTTCAGTATTGATTTCTGCTTGTAGCTATGAAATAGAAAACTACAAGTACGTTTAGGAGTTTTTGGCTTTTTTGGACCTAGATGTGTCACCAGCAGAAGAAGGAACATTTGCAAGGCTCAGAGCTGATCAGAATTTCTGTTATTCCTTTATCAATATGGTCTTTGTGTGCATAGGAAAGAAGAGGCTGTGTTCTCCTGAAAGTGTGAGGCGTAAAGCCACAGCAAGTGTGAAAGGCTCAGTCCCCTCAGTCATCCTCTTGCTGACTCTTCTTACAAGATTTCCTGGCCCTGCTAAATAGAAAAGTTCATCTTTATGCCCTCAAGCTTGCTGAAGCCTTGGCAGAGAAGCACACAGGACGATCCCTGTTCTACAGATAAACACATCATGTGCCCCTTCCTATGCTGGTGTGGTGTTTTGACCTTTCTTCATTTAAATATGCATTACATGGCCCAGCAAGAAGTGCAACATAGTTTAGGCTGTGACTTCATACTTTCATTCTATCATAAAATACGAGTTTTGTGTCCCACTGGAATGGTTATAATTGAGCACACAGATCAAGTGCACAGGCAAGAGGCTCCTGACAGGAGAAGTGGGATCTGAGGAACATCTTTGTGGCTCTTGCACAAGCCAAGTGTGTCACCAAGGTAGGGAAACACATAATTACCAAACTACGTGATAACCCCCAGCAAAGTCTGCTGTCAACTCAGGCTGCTTTCAGCTGGAAGTCCAGCGCTGGCCAAAGTGGGGGACCCCCCCACACACGCAGACTCTGAGATTTATCTCCACTACACTTCTCAAGCCAAGTCACCCCTGCAAAGAAAACACACCAAAGAGAAAATCAGCTAAAGGACAGCAAGTGTAGCACTGTGACAGCTTCTTACCAAAACTCTTCCAAGCCAGTGCTCCTGCCATTAAAAATAAAAGCCTTTCACAGCTTTTAAACATAACTGAAAAAGTCCTTTCAAAAAATGAGGCTGTGTCCTTCCCAGGATCCACCCTTAGCTGAGACTGGAGTGCTATGTACACTGTGCTCATCCACATACACCTCTCACTCTCATGGCCAAGGGCACCACAGCACCTTCCACAGAAACCATCACCACTGATTTATCATAACAGCCTGGGGAAAAACATCTCTTTCTGAGCACTTTGAATATGCCCTTCCCTAGGTCTGTTAATGCATGAGATGGGATCCAGTTTTTTCCTCCTCACCTTTTCTGCATCATCAATAATGAAAGACTAAGCTGAGGACAACCACTTGGCAAAAACATAGGAACTCCTGATGAGGGGAGTCATCAAAACTACAGTGAGGAAAAAAGGAGGTAGCATGTTCATATTGTACCAGGTCTTGCTGTATGTCAAATTATCAGTGATGCAGCTTATTCAAACTACACAAGAATTGACTGATTTAGATGTTACACTAAACATGTGCTGTAGGGTTAATGTTTCCAAGAGGCAGTGGTTTTGATGTCATGATAAACAGCACATACTGTGAGGATACAAGCATGAGAAATTCAGTAATCAGTTGAAAAACAGAGAGCTGGGAAACACGAGGATCCCAAGGCTAGTGGGAGGCAACACATCTCCCCTTTTGGCAAAGTGACATCACTTGCCCTTCTTTGGATGCCACTTTGGAGCAGACCTGGAATCTCAGGAGAACACCCATAGCTGAGACCTCCTCAGGCAAAGCCCTGGCTTTGAGGAACTGAACCTGGGAAAGAAATGGCAATAGCAGTGGGTGACTGACAGAGTACCAAACCTCCTGCAGATTATTTCCAGCAACTAGTTGATTTGTTTTAACCATATTCCGTGTTGAAAACTAAAGGGGTGCTGCTTACTTTATCAGTGTGAGTCACCTGTGAACTTGGTTAAGAGGAGGCAGTTTTGTGGTGACTGTCAGTGCTGATGTCTGCCTTATATCTCACAGGAGCCCAGACTTCTAAAAAAAAGGTGCTTCAAATGTGGACTCATGGCCTGTGAAATTCCCAAAGAACATCCGGTTCAACCCTTCTTGCTCTAGAAAGGGCTTACAGTGTGAGCAGCAACAAGCAGCTGGAGAACTGGAGAGGATGTTGCTCTGGAAGCTTAGAAGAGCAGGTGAACTATTATACAAACTGTTGTGTGCCTTCCAAAAAGAATCAGACCACCAGCATCTCCCCCAAATAAACCCAACAAAACCTCCACACCATGGGAACCTTGCTACAGCCCTAGGCTAGAAGAGAGACAAATTTCTTTCCTCAGATAGAGAAATAACGATAATAAATCTGAATGAAAGGGAGCACACCAGACCTTGTTTTACTAATGGAGATAATGATACTGTAGCTGGAGGGAATTACAGCCCTTACCCAGGAGAGAAAAGGCTCCTGTTCTTGGCTTCTGGTTCAAGACTAGGCTCTCAGCAGTAGTCACAGGCTCAGGAGTCAGTTGTTGGCTGTAATTACAGCTTCCCTGCCCCTTGCCAGCTGTTTCACTTTGCAGTTTGAGGCAGTGTTTAAGGCAGGCCATGGGCCTGCAGGTGACTCCCTGCAGATCTGCCCTTGTGCTCCAGACACCTTGCACCTGTAGCAGGTCTCACATTATCCATGTGCGGGCTAAGGGCAAGGCCTCTATTTTTCCTATGTGCTACAGTTTAGTAATAATTGATGAATATATGTACATAAAGCTATAAAGTAGAACTGCTTACAGCATTACTTTCCTTGTCTCACAGTCCTAGCAATGGAATCGGGCACAGCTTTTGCTCCATGTCTCCATGAAGGACTCTCACAAATGCTTCTCCTTCAGCACTGAAAGCAGAGGAGCTCTGCAGGACACCACTGACCTGGAAAACCCTCAGCTGGTGCCACAGCAAGAGATGTCAGGAGACAGAAAGCCTGCCTGGGTGAATGTGGGGTTCCTACCTACCCTGATGCTGTGTGTCTTTCTGGCACTTTGTGTCTAAAATTCATTTAATTCACCAGTGGCATTTTGGGATTTCCTACATGTGCTAAATCATAATGAAAGGCATCCGCTGACGGCAAAGTCTCTGGGCTCAGAGGATTACATGAGGTAGGGCTGCCTGAGACAGCCCAAATCCACTTGAGATTGAAAAGGTGCGAGCAGTAAATAAAAGGAAATCCCGGATCACCATACAGTGTTCAGCTCCCACACTTTGACCTCCTTTGGTCCCTTCTATATTTTGTTAAGATCATATTTCTTTACGTGCTGCCTGACTTAAAAGCCATCATAAATCTGTGGCGTGCAGCAAGAATAACAGGGAAGGCACTGTGTAATACAAGGTGCTCTAATTCCATCTCAGGCACTCAGAGGGAGCCGTAAATCAGTTTGGAGAGGCCTTAGGCGGGAGAACTGGCGGCAAGGCTGGTAAGGCGGCCGCAGCCTGGCCCCTGCCACTGGAGCCCATCTGCCCTCGGGCCGAGGTGAGCACACATGCCTCAAAAAAAAAAAAAAGAGTTCCGATGTCTCCAGATTGAACAGTGATAAAACTACTTTAAATACTCTTTGGGGAAAAGTGCACCCACCTGCCTTTGGTGGGAATGACCTGTGGGATGTGCCACACACTGCAGGTGGGAGCATGGCTCGGCTGCTGCTCATGCCGTGTGTGTCCAGGTTTGCCTCCACCTGGCATCACCTGTGGACACCAACCACCACACCTGGCTGGGCTCACTTGTGGCCAAGCCACTCTTGTGTCCCAGCTGCAGACACGGCTCTGGGTCAGGGAAAGCTCCACCATCACCGTGGGCCTTTCGCAGCTGTATGTGAGCAATGGCTGGTTAGGGGTGTGTGCCCACACACTCACCGAAACCAACGTAGACATAGCTCCTCCACCAGAAATTTGGGAAGAGCTGGAGCTAGGGATGTGCTACCATATTCTAGATAGTAAAATCTCATTCTTTGCTCTAGTGAGAAAAACCTTTCAAGTTTGGAAGCTTTCCGAGGGAGACTTTCCTAAAAATAATTTTGCTCACATTTTCATAAAAATTGTGAATAAATTTTTCTTTTTTCTGCCAGCTAGTATAATATGATGGAGGTAATATTTTTATAAGGTTTCTTTGTGCTACAGTTAAAACTTATTAAACTTCGGAAAAGATGAATTGCAAAGGGGAATGAAACGAAAACATATTTGTCCAGTTGAACTTCCAAACTCAGACTCCAAGTTTTGCTAAGATGCAGGAATAAAAGGTAAATCATTGAATCCTGGGCCATCAATCATTTTATTCTACCCATCATAAAAAGCAAAAAAGAGAAGAGAAAAAAAAATACAACCAAAATTGTGGCCATGTTGAAACTTTGGAGGAAAAAGTTTTATAAAAAGGAGGGAAAACGTATGTTGCAACCATTGAGTATCCTATGCCAAACCTCATCTGAGGTCACTGGAATGAGCCAGCAAGCCAAGCCTAAATAAAAATAGGACCTGTGGGATTCCCCATCTGATTTTCGAATAGTCACTGCTACACTATCATTTGTCAAGCTTGCAGGGTAGTTTTCTACCAGATGTGAGAAACACAGTTCCAAATCCAGGCTGAAGCCAGAGAAGAGTGTATGCTTCCACACGGGAATAATCTGCTCAGGAAGGACCATAGAGTCCGAGACTGGACTGAAACCTCCCAGATCCCTGAGTGCTGTGAAGTGTGTTTTAATAATTTCACTACAAGTGAGACGTTTTCATCACCAAAACCAAGATGTTCAAAGGATCTGTCTTACTGTGTAAAGGAAGGGTTAAACTCCCTTTTTTCACAAAAGGGAAATGCCAGTTTACTGTATCAGGAACAACTTTGTTTTCAGTTTAGATGTTTACATTGAGAACTAAGAGTGGTACTTTTATTTGTGTTACTTCAAAGTGCATCAAGTGTTTCTCACTCTCTTCCAAGTGTTAATTAAAACCAGATACTGATGTGTAAACTGCTGCTCACTTTCACCTGATTGAGAAACCTTCTTAACACACTTTGCTTTATAAAATCTCACTTGGGCTCCTTGAGGATGGAAATACTATTGTTTACATTTGTATAAGCAAGCTGGACAGGGAAAACCTGGAGCAAGAACCTCTGGAACATGAATGTTAGACACATCAGGGAACTCATTTGCAACCGTCTCTTAACTTGGTTCCTCATTGGGTTTTGATTTGTGTTGGAGACTAGGCGTGAACAGTATCCCACAATCAAACTCTTTATACCGTCAAATGTTTAGCATGACTGGTGCTCATTATTTTTAATTGTAGAACAATTGGAAATGTCCATGTGACTTAGGAACACAGATTTCTTTGAAAACCAGTGGCTATTTTGGCCTAGGTTTTTTGATACCTTTGTCTTGCTTTGTTAAGCAGTGCTGGCACTGATTTTTTTGTGAAATCTGAGCATGCACATCACTGAATCCCAGATCCTCACAGACATCTTCCTAGGCTTTCAACTCCCATTGTTTTTGTAACGGAAGTTAATACCTGGATGCCTTCATGGATAACCATCCTTGAGTCACATGGATCAGAGCAATGCCAATATAGCTTTAAAATGTTTTGTTAATGTTCCTGTCATTCAAGATTAGTGTGCCGCTCTTAGGGCTGGGCAGTTTTGGCCACCACAATAAGAAAGACCTAAAGCTCTTAGAGAGCATCCAAAGGAGGGACGTGAGGATGGTGAAGGATCTGGAGGGGCCATATGAGGAGTGGCTGACGGCACTTGGTCAGTTCAGTTGGAGCAAAGGGGATTAGGGGGGACCTCATTGCAGTCTGCAGCTTCCTCCTGAAGGGCAGCTCCGATCTCTGATCTCTGTGACCAGGGACAGGACCTGAGGGAACGGCTGGAGCTGTGTCAGGGGAGGTTCTTCCCCCAGAGCTGGATATCAGGGAAAGGTTCTTCCCCCAGAGCGTGCTGGGGCACTGAACAAGCTCCTCAGGGAATGGTCACGGCCCCAAGGCTGCCAGAGCTCCAGGAGCGTTTGGAAAATGCTCTCAGGCACAGGGTGGGGTTGTTTAGTGTCTGTCCAGAGCCAGGAGTTGGACCCGGTGATCCTTGTGGGTCCCTCCCAATTCGGGATATTCTGTGATTCTCTGAGTCTGTGGTTCACCTCCCAGTAAGAGCACAATGCTGGGACCAGGCCCCTTGTGGGAACTCTTTCCAAGCCCAAGGGAAGGCAGGGCTTTCTGAATTTTCCATCGAGCACCAGCTCTCTCCCTGCAACCACCACTACCCCTCCTGTTTAGCAAGATGTGGTGTGCCATGTCACACCTGTATCAGCATGGACTGGCACACCAGCTACAGTCTTACTGGTCTTTTGGATCCTCCCCCAGTATAAATACCCCTTTGCAAGTTGCCCTTCCAGCAGAGCGCCCAGGAACTACTCCTGTGTTCTATGATTTTGCCTCTCTGCTGCAGCCACGGAGGAAGAGCCTCAGCAGCTGCACTCCATGGCACATGCACATGGGGGCAAGGCTGGATGTTCACCGGTGGGGCTGGCAGCACATGTCATTAGGGTAGTTATTAGGGTCATCTGCAAACATCTACCCTTGCTTTAGTGTTTTGCCAAATGAAGTAAAAATTTTTACACTGGGTAACTGGTTTCAGAGAATAAGGAGGTTTGCTCATGTTTAAAAACCCAACAAAAAATTGTAAGAGCCTTGAAAATGAAGAAGAGGCAGAACACTTCACACATCCACACAGTGGCGATCCAAAGTTCAACGGTGACTTCAATGGCAGAGAGCTGCTTTAATGTCTTTTCTGTGCCTTGTCTCAAAACACCATGCACTTTCTTCAGGGCACAAAAGGGAAACTAATAACTGAAATCCTGGCCTCACAGAAAATCCCACACCCACCAATTTTTACCTGGCCTGTTATAATCAAATGTACAGGCTTTGTTCCAGCAAGATACATTAAGCTTCTGCTCATCAATGAGTACTTGCTGGCACACTAAATCGAAGAGAGATGTTTAAGCAGACACTATGTAAGTGACGCACTATAAAAGTGCATGTCATGATACACATCTTTGATGTGATGTTATGTGTACTCATGATTAAGCTATTTCCTCACACCTGATGTGTGCAACAAACAGCACGAGACCTCAAGAAGTGGTAATGCTGACTCGAGTTTTAAAAAAAACCCAACTGTTTTTCCCTTGTGATTCCAGCAGGGTAAGCTGCTGCTTACATTTGGATACAAACATTTTCAGTATGCAGTTCTGGGAAATAGTGCCTCTGAGTTGTGCTTTCAAGTTTCTGGTGGAGTGTCACTAGCTGTAATGACAGCCACTGCTAAGGACAGGCCTGATTATCTGCAGGCTCACATGCTGCCAAGTACAGGCACATGGTTTTTCATTTACAGTTGATTCTACAGAGGAGAACACTATGGATGTTTTTGGCCCTTTATTTTAATGGGATTGCCAGAATGACTAGAATGTGAAAACTCACAGCTCATTACCAAGAGCAAAATGCTGACCCAGGCAGAGCCAGAAGATTTGAAAACTACTTCAGAATTGAGATCTAACAGGCTGCTGTAGAACGTGGACAGTGTTTTCCCTCTGTTAACCTCACTGTCCCAGAGAGAACATTCGCTCTGTATTTACTGAATGCAAGACTGTGCTATCCAGCCTGTTCTGCATCCTGGAGAGCAGCAGGATGCTTTGGGCTACACACAATGCAATCACTACCCCAGCTTGTCTTACATTCACACTGCAGCCCTGAGGCTGCAAGAAAGAGCTCAGGACCTGCAGTGCTGCTTTAAGGGATGCACAGCAAGAGGAATGGAGAAGATTAAAACCAGCCACAGTATTGCCTGTTCTCCCGTGGGAGTTTCACACATGCATCAACTTTTCCTCCTGTACCAACAGCCTTTATCCGTCTCTATGAACCCAAGTCAAATAACCTTCCAAACCTCTGGTAAAGGCATGAACAAAAAGCCCTGTTTCGAGGTGTTGAATGACCTCAAATACCACCTTGACTCCAGATAACGTGTGGTATTTTTGGACCAGAGAGGCAATAAAATACCCACTTTTGCTCTGACAGTACGAAGAGTTATTCCATTTGCTTTCACTGTGCATGTCACAGATCTCCCAGCCACAGAGATGAGGGGAAAGCTTTTCAGAGAAGGCAGGCTTGCCTTTGTGAAGCACGGCAGACAGAAACACAGGATTATAACTACCTTCAATTTTCACTCTAGTCTACAGTAACAGGATGCTGTATAATCAAAATATACTAATGGTTATATAAAACCAGTCTGATACCTCTGGCCTCAAGGTAACCTTAAGATTTACAGGACTCCTATTTTTGGGTATACTTTGCAGGTGGGACAAAAATTTCTGTGTCTACAACCAAACCCAGCACCTTGTTGTTATATTCCCTTTCTTCCACAGCTTTTTCTTGTAAGACTCTAAAGTTCATATTCTCAAAATATCTTTAATGACCAAACATTTTTTGTCCATAGTTTTTCAGATGCAATTTGTGCTTTTTAGACAGCAGAGAATTCTTTCGGGGGCACATGAAATTAGCCTGTTATGAGAAATTGAGGGTCTAAATAGACGTCTGATTTTGGTTTTTTAATTCTCATTCTTGATTTTCATTGTTACAGCTTTTCCTTTGCAATATAAAGCTTACCTGCTGAAGAATGTTGTGTGACTTAACCTAGTACTAGTTGAAAAACACTGCAAGATTCCTGAGGGAGAGGTAAGGTTGAACTAAATCAGTGCATTGCTAGTAAAATTTGTTGCACTCAGATGTCAAGGAAATACAAACTTCCTGAATGCAAGTTCGCAGCATTTTTGGAATCATTTCCCTCAGTAACTTCATCCCACTCGAACCAAAAATGAAACAGATCGAGAGCAGGCAAACTTTGAAATAAATAAAACTTCTTTAATTCAATTTTTCATGATAAAGACTTAAAAAAGGATAATTACTTTGCAGGCACTTATCAAAAATCTACACTTAAAATCTAAATTTAGAGCTATTACGGACAAGATACCAACAATTGTATCTAGACTTACTTTGCTGATCTCAGAAGTATATTAGGAGTGTATTTTAGCTCTTGTTTCTCTGTGAATTAAGACACTGACGTTGTTATGCTGCCCATCAGGGAAGGCAGTAGGTTGTATAGTTATCTCCTGATTGGGGCAAAATCACTACCCTGAAACCACACAACCTACTACCTCATCCTGTTAGAGCATCATGTGCATCTTCTGAAGGAAACATTTCACCATTTTTAAGTAAATTACCTTATCACTCTCCAGCCCACACATTTCCTAGCGTTAGAAAGGCCATGTGTGACCTCTTAGCCCTTCCCACAGCTCTACCTGGGAGTCAGACAGAGCTGGTGGAGGGAGTCCAGAGACAGGAGAACTGCAGTGGCAAACACTGTCCCTCCCAAACTAGCAATATGTAATAAAAAGGCGAGTTAAATAAGCATCCAAAACTGATTAAAGAAAACTCTTACTTAGGGTTCAAGCATTTACCAGTTCCAGGGCAGAACACGACTGACTGGAAGACATCCTCTTTGGGTTTTGTCCAGCTCATCCCTTTGTAGTTTCTCAAACAGCCTACACCAAGTGGATTTAAACAGCTGCTGAATCAAAAGTGCCATTTTATGTTTAATATGAACACAAATGCCAGAAAACAATGGAGAACTGGATCAGCTGTTTCCAGTTGGCCACTCCCATGGCAGTCCCAGACAACTGTGCGTGAGCAAATCCATTGCGGACTGGGTTGTACCTCTGTGTCCTTGCACTCACACCCCACCTGCTCTCAGCAAATGCCAGAAGGAAATGGCTTTTGAGCCTGAATGGGAAATACAGGAATCTAAACACTCTAAGGACATTTGTGTACAAGAACCAAACACATGGACAGAGCCAGAGAATGGTACAGTTGAAATATATCTGCGTTGTCTTTCGGAGACATCTAGCGCTGACATCACAGCCACTTCAGGAAAGACAGTAGATTGTATAGTTATCTGACAGGCAGGGCATAGCCCTAAAACTATACAACCTACTACCTCACCCCAAAGGACAGTCACACTCTGATCACAGGAAGCACAGGCTGTATTCCCAGACAGCTGGTTTGCTTGGTGACAACCTAGAAGACAAAAAACTCTGGAGACAAATGTTAACAGTCTTGCATTTGAAACAGTTTGCTATATACCAGTCAACATTCTGCTTAATGAGCTCTAGTTTCATGTTTGAAATGTTTAATAGATTTGCAACTTGTGAAGTCATGTCAGTGACAAGATACACAAGGGAAACAGGATACAGCATTCATTTTTAATAACTGCATTTGTGTACTTCCAGCTCCTACATGACTGTACCTTATCAAACCAGTTTGTCACTTCAGGAAAGGCATCACTATGACTTAGAATGGATGCTGACTTAGAGGGACGGTTTAACATGCTTCCAGATACTCCTCTATTATACTAATGGGGAAGAGCTGAGGTTCTCTAAGTGAGTTTCCCAAGTTCCACATCAGTAAACCCCAAAGACTGAGCAGTGAATTTGCCAAGACTGTGAGGAATTGTGGCCTACTCAGCAATACTCCTAACTGAGCAGTAACCCAGCTCTAAATTTAAGACCAAACACACCCCACTGTACCACAAAGACCTTGGTTAGGAGGATTAGCAGAAATGCCACTACAGCATCAGCTTCTGTAACTTCAAACTTATACTCGAGTTTCAGGGGGTTGTTATTCGCTGCCACCTGCTTTGATGGACAACAACACTTCCCATTCAGAGCAGGTCTTAAGAAGTGGGAATAACTGAGATATCAGTCTGTATTCTGATATAAACACTGCTTTAATAAATAAGCAAACATTTAAAATAAACATCCTACCTTAATCAGAGAACTAATCTTTTGCTAGTTAATTAAAGAACACAATAAATGCTGCATCCATCAGCCCCACATGGATCAAGAAGAGTTGTTTCACTTGGCAAATCTCACCCTGAGGGCAGTTGGTCACACTGCAGGGGAATGGAAGCCATCTGCCCTGGCTTTCAGCATCACTAATGTGGGGATCTGAAAAGAGAGGAGCAAGACAAAACACATGTCTTAGTTGTATTTCACTGCACACTGAAACAACTCTAAGGTGGGTGAGAGCACGTGCAAAAGCAGAGAGCAGCTTCTTTCTCCAGGAGAAACATGCAGAGCACCAGCCTTCCTATTCACCTGTTACTACCACAGTTACACCACGGCCCACGGGAACGCCGACTCAAAAGAGACAGGCAAGAGAAAAGTACAGTGAAAAGAGAATAGTTTTTTATTAGATTGACTTGAATGTTAGGAGCATTGCAGAGACAGGCAGAGAGAGGTCTCAGGTACTTCACCTTCAAGGAACAAACACTTTCAAACAAAGCAGAGAAGGAAGAGGAATGCAGATATCTGACCAAATTGGCTATCAATGGATCTATAAAGGACAATGTTATGCCATCAACATCGAAGATCATTTCACTCTAGTAGCCTGAGACCACATAGAAAGAGGTCATCGGTTGCTGTGAGCTGAACATAGTGCCATTTGTTGCTGTACTGGTTTGGCACGGCCTGGTTTTGGGTAGCAGGGGGGCCGCAAAGATGCCTCCTGTGAGAGGCTGCTGGAAGCTTCCCACCATGTCCGGCAGAGCCAATGGCTGATGGCTCTGAAGATGGACATGCTGCTGGCCAGAACTGGGCCAATGAGAGAGGCTAGTAACACCTCTGTGATGACATATTTAAGAAGAAAATCAAAACAAAGTCACGGGTTTTTGCTGCTAGTCAGAGAAGAGGAGGAGGTGAGAATACATGAGGGAAAACAACATGGTGACACCAAGGTCAGTGGAGAAGGAGGAGGAGGTGCCGGAGCCAAGATTCCTCTGCAGGCCGTGGTGATGACCATGGTGAAGCAGCTGTGCCCCTGCAGCCCATGGATCCACGGAGAACGCAGAGATCCACCCGCAGCCCGTGGGGGAGGTGCCCATGCTGGAGCGGGTGGATGCCTGGAGGAGGCTGTGATCCAGTGGGAGACCCAGTGGAGAGAGAGGGCCCTTGCTTCCAGGCTGGAGCAGCCTGTCCTTGGAGGACTGCACCCTGTGGGAAGAGACCCACGCCGCAGTAGTTGTGGGAGGACTGTGTGCCCATAAGAGGGACTCACGCTGCAGCAGGTGCAGTTTGGCTGCTTCTCATGAGAGTGGACCCACGCTGAGACATTCACGGAAAACTGTCTCCCGTGGGAGGGACCCCATGGCCTCACAGGGAAGGACTCTTCTCCTGGAGCAGCGGAAGAAAATCTTGGTGATGGACTGACCAAAAGCCCCCTGCCCTGCCTCCCTGTGCTGTCGGTGGGAAGGAGGGAGGGCCTGGAGGGGGGAAAGGTGTTTTAAGGGCTTATTTTACTTCTCATTACCCTCCTCTGATTCTGTTAGTAATAAATTTTACTTAGCAACCAAGGCTGAGCCTGTTTTGCCCTTGAAATATTTCTCCCGCTCTCCTTATCTCACCCATGAAGCCTCGGTTAACCCTTTTTCCTCTTTTCCCTCCTTTTGCCCAGCTGTGGTAGGGGAGGGTGAGCGAGCGACTCTCGTGGGTGCCTGGCGCTGGGCCAGCGTCAAACCACAACAGTTGGACAAAACAGGACAGGTGCAACTCTGACCATTCTGAGATCACTGCAAGGAAGGAAACACTGTCCAACTCTGTATTTCACCTCTTGGAACCTCAAAGCCCTTGTAGGCCAAACAGGATGATATTCTTTCTAGACCATACCAAAGGAATACCTTGAGAGACTTCAACATTTCATCAATGCAAAAAACCCCCAAAAACTGGTACCAGAAGCCACTCTTAACCACTATA
Organism: Rhagologus leucostigma; assembly: GCA_013397725.1. NCBI lineage: Eukaryota > Metazoa > Chordata > Aves > Passeriformes > Rhagologus > Rhagologus leucostigma. Next base: position 700,068 of record VZTD01004420.1, read on the forward strand.
AAGAACCCCTTTGGAAAGCTTTCTAGCAGAAAACCTGACAGTCTTCTCTATGTACTTAAGGGTTCTAAATCTCAGCATTTCCTGCGTACCAGCTTTTTGGCATGGTCAATTACTCTCCCAATAATCCTCTGAAAAACACCCCTACCCTGTACCTCCGTGTTTTAGATAAACTATTTAAAAATAAACAAGTTCTTTATGTGTGCAATCAGAGATCTCAGTATTTTTCCTAAGAGCCAAGAATTTGAAGTGGAGCTAAAATTCTGTGCAGTTTCAGCAAGGCTGGGTGTGTTGCACAGTCACCTCTCAGAAAGTGTTTTCTGTGTAAAATAAACCCTGTGCTTATATCAGTAGAACAGCATTACGTAATATAATTGGAGGAAAGCTGAGTATTGTGTGACTTCAAAGTGAGACTTTTTGTAAGCATCTACTTTGTAGTGGAAGGATAAAAACAACGTAACCTTTCAGAATAGCAACTCTTTATGCTGGATGGTTCAGTGAAACCAGTTCAAAGAACCAGTCTGGCTCTAAAAGGATGCATTTACAGTATGAAAAGCCCAAACTACCCCACAGACCCAACCAACTCCAATGAAAGGGAATTTTGGATGAAGAACCCACACTTACAGCTGATTTCAGTGACTCTAAGAGACAGAAATACAGATCCAAAGAAAAGCAACATTCTGGAGTATGTTCTAGGGATGTACACTGCCTGTCTTTAATATATCTGGAGTTCACTTACACTTTTGGGGGCAATACTAGGTAAATATTAGGCATACTGGAAAATGTTCACCCCTGTCGAAAAAATGGTGAACTTTAACTATTTCTAAAAGATGCTCTTATTTTGTATGAAAATGATATTAGAGATCCTTTTCTCTAGGTGCTGTGCTAATATAATGTTGCCTTAATGTATGTTTTCCCACAAAAGTAGTAGTTTGCTAATTCATTATGATATTGAGATAATTATCTATGAAGTACCATAAACTCGGTGTAACACTATTTTCTATAAGATCTGTTATTATGAGTATTAGTAATACTCATTAGCAGACAAAAATGGAAAATAATATGCTTTATCCAACACCTAAAATTAATTAGTCTTCTGCTCTCACAAGCTGCTCATAAACTTATTTTAATTGACTAGATCACCAAACAAGGATGAACTTTAAAATACTTAATGAAAGAAAAATGCATGTTCATTTTCCTTCTGTGAAGATGACAGGCACAAGAAATAGCTATCTGGCAAGAGTTATGTTTCTAGTTTAACAACTGTTTAATACTAGGAAAAATATGACATTTCCATATTCCAACTCTCACTGCTCACTGAAAAATGTCTTGGAACTGATGTTAATAAGTACCTCAGCAGTCACTTTTCAAAAGGCAGGGGGCCAAGTCTGCTATTTCTGTGATGTTACAGGAAAGCAGACAGTTTTAAAGCAGGGTTGTTATGTAACTAAAAGCCTTACTAATGAACAGACTGGGACAGCATAGAACAAGCATTTTGCAATTTCAAGGTACCTTCCCCCCAAAACCTTGTGAGATCTACAAAGGCTAAGCCTCCCCCTGGGTCCCTGGAAGAAGAAAATGCCCTAGATGTGTGCTCCTGGAATGCACTGTGATTACCAGGGAAGAAGAGGGCTTGAGGCTCTCCGAGGCAGGGACATTCCCCAGCAAGGTCTGGGGTCTGGATGCAGGCCAGACCAGCAGTTTCCAATCTCTCTGCATGCAACGATTGCCTTCTGGCTTCCCAAGTGATGCACAGTCCCAACTCTGCTCCTACAGACTATTTATTCACGATTAAAAATGTCACAAACATTTTTGGGAAGAGCGTTGTGGGGGAAATGGCTAAGGATATGCCAGGGTGGACACTGAAGCCAAGGGAAGTCTCCTGACCAAATTCAGCAGGTCCTGGATCAGACAGGAGAACTGCCACACCCTTCTTCTGGGGCACGATTGTGCCAAAGCAGTATCATGGCAGGTATCTTCCCTAGAGATTTCAGGTAGAGATTACTTAGAGGAGGGAAAGATTCAGTTTCCTTGGATCTATGGGTGATACATTTCACACAGTGTATTTTAAAATATATTTTTAGCTAAATATAACCAAAATGACACACTGCCTTCAAATAGCATGCAAACTTCAAGAAGTAAAAAATACTCTACAAGCACAGATGTTGTGACTCCTGGGAAATACAACATGTACTGTGATCTCACTTATTACTTAAATACAGTTGCTTCTAAAATGGCAAACAACAGCTCTTTCCCCAGTTGTGAAACTTTGCTGTAATTTAATAATACAGGACAGATTCTGCCAGAACTTCAGGCAGGCACAATGGGAAAAACTTACAGGACCAGACCTCCACAGCCTCCTCCTCCACTCAGAGGAGATGCACAGGATTTTCTAAGATTCAGTTCAGGAGGGTTCCTCCTCTGCACAAGTGTCTGTCTGTCTCAGCTGCGGAGCATTAGCTGTGTCCAGCAGCTTGCTCACATCTTCACCTGGCCATTAGTGATGACAGGCTGTAACTAGGGGAGCAAATTTATCGCTCCGTCCGTTGTGATAAAGCACCAACGGGTGATGAACTTTGGCCATGACGTTTGCTCATCCATGGTGTTCCTCGGTGCTGGAGCAGTCAGGTGTGCTGTCCTGCTTTGTACAAACCATAGGCACAGTTTTGCAGGGAAGCATTTTCCTCACATTCATCAGGGAGACTTCTTTTAAGAACGGGAGCAATTCACACACTATTGGGATCAACAGTACACCCTCATTTGGCCTCAGTGGCTTTGAAGGAGGCCCTGATTATCCAATATAGCACAAATTATGAATCACAGAAGTTCAAAAGGACACTTCTGGATGTGTAGCAAGCTTATACATCAAAAATAATTTAGGGGCCAGTGACTGTTTTCATTATCTGTTAAAATCAGTTATATAAATTTTTTTCACCCTTTCTTTATTACATAGAACATCACAGGCAGTGCAACAGGGCTCTTTATAATAAACAGTTTTACGTATTCAGTGAAGCCATTGTCATTATTGAACTGTTTGCAAGTATTCGGGAAAAAGGAGCAGCTGTGAAATGAGTCAGAACTCTATGGCTAAATGTCTCTGAGCTCTGCAGTAATTTATATATGTTTCTGAAGTCTGAAAATTTCATGTATGGGGAAAAAAAAAAGGCAGCAGAATGTAAAAACATTTAAATACATCAGTTTAATAAGTCCATCTCACATACTGTAGCCTGACTACCAGCCAGACCTGCACAGGAACTTCCTCACTCTTGTGTGGAACCATGCCAAAGTCAAGGAAATTCCTATACAGAAATGACCTTCCAGAAAGGTCTTACAATGGTTATCAGAAAATGGGATGTGCTTAATGACAGCTGCTCTAACTCCCTGACTAGGTGTAGGGAGGTCTGAGGAGCAGCAGATCCATGGAGCTGGGGCTGGGTGTGCACCAAAGGTGTTCTGCATCATCACAGACATGTTCTATAGGTGTATGTTAGCATTTCACTTCTGCTGTGAAATGCCTGGAATATTAAACATGCTTCAAAATGGACTGCATGAGGGAAAAGACGGTTTTCCATCAAAAATACACCTAATTTTTCTTGGAGGTGGGATCGTGTCTTCAGCTTACACAAACTGCACTACCGACACTGACAAAATAGTTACTTCTCTATTGCATTTATCTCTCTGTTTTGCTTATATACTACTCTGAATGCTAAAAAGCCAAAAAAGCTGCTATTCCAGAGAATGATGAAACACTTAATGTCTCAAAGCTTCCACAAATGCAGAAATTAAACCAGGGCTAAGCACTGGCAGCTCTGTATGTTGCACTTGTGATCTTAAGCAAATAAACATTTAAGGAGATATATTTAAAAAAAATATGCTCTGAAAGGCACCACAGAACTGTTTAGTGTATTACAAGCTATTAGTTTTGCAGGACTTAAAGATCAATCTCCTGTTTCCCTGGCATAATCTTTCCATCTCCTGACTTCCCAGCCGAGCTGCTGTGCTTGCCCCCACTGTATCCCTGAGCTCTCCATTGCAGAGATGACCACCACCAGATCCTAAAGCCAAGAAATCAGGGCAAGTCCAGAGTCCAGGGGAGGTGAAACCTGTGTGGAAATGGCAAATCCATCAGGTGAGTGAGGTACATTTTATGGAAAACCAATGTTACAGGTACTCTTGCTATCTTATCATGTGTAAAAGCAGAAGTGCAAGGGCTGGATTACCTGGGAGATGGTCCCAGCAAGAGGAGATGAAGCTGTGACAAATTAGGGACTGGTTTTTATTAGGAAAAGAGCAAAGAGAATTGTCAGGTTTATTTTCTCTTGGCAGGCAGAGACGGCAAGAGTAAAAGGGACATAGAACGCCTCTCTTACTGCATTTCCTAAAAATTCCTCAGTTATCTCCACGCTCCTGGGAGGATTGTATTCATGCAGATCACGCAAAAATGAAATGTTAATGACAACCCTCACAAATATGCACTAGTTTTAGGATGTGGAGCAATGGACCTTATATTTGAAAGACCTGAGCTCACCTAACTCAGCTGACATCACCTGGATTTGCCTTAACATATCTGAACACAAAACCGGACACTTAAACTGAACACCCTCATCTTTGATTTGATATGTGATGTCCAGCTCTCCAAAACTGCACCTTTCCCACTCCCTCTCAAGCCCTGTGAAAATGAAAACTGGGCACAGTCAATGATGCAGAGAACAGTCAGGATCACAGTCTTCCAGTCTCTCCAGCTGAATACTCAGCCATCTCACAAGCAATTATTTGAGTGATATTTTTAATTCTTTTTGGATGGAAAATGCCTTTACTACACAGAGAATCTTAGATAAGCCATCTGAATTTTAAGTCAACTGGATTTGGCTTTTTAATATGTGCAATTCATACAGTGTCACACCTAACCTATGTGACACCACTGAGAAAGTGCTATTTTTTTCAGTTCCTTATAGAAGCTAGGAAAAATTGAATAGAGTCACATCTTCTTAAAAAATGCCATTCCCGATCATAATCCACTAATTCCTTTTCTGGAAAACTGAATTTTCACTCTGAAATGGATTTAGGTCCTTGAAAATTGTTTTTCTTTAAAGAGACATGCAACAAACTAGTATGTGCAAGTCCTAACTTAATTAAGCACCGAGAGGGAATATCTGTCAGGGTAAGCCTCAACAAGAAACTAAAATTCATTTTGCAGAATGCAGCCATGCCAATAATTATAGATGGTAGAAAAATGGCTTCTGGCCTTTCTACCATAAGGCTTTCATTTTAAATTTTAGCCCTTAGTGAGATCAAGCAGCTGACAAGTAGGAGTGGGTGAATTAGTTGTCTGGGAGCCAGGAGTAGGTCAAAATTCGGAATAACCTAGTGTTACATGGATTTAGCCTAAAATTCTGTATTTATATCAATGCACCCTTACATTTGCCATCACCACAAACAGGATAAAGTTACTTGAGTGCTAATGAAGAGGGAGCTTTATATGATGGCAGACAAGCAAAATCCATCCTTTACAAACTGTTCCATTTGTGATGATCACTTTAGAGGCTGCAGCTTTTGAAACTGTGGATAACATTATGTGGAAAACTGGCATGAAATCACTGTTCTGTGTAGTATGTTTGTTTTAAAATACTGTTAAAAGCTTAAAATTCATTTCCATTGCAGAACAATGTTCTGGGGTCTGGACTGCATTTGGGGTTGAGCCAGTGGGCTTGGTTCAACCTGACAGTCAGCCAGCAGAGGCCCGGAAGTCCACATGCGTTAACACGGAGAAAGCATTTTTACAGGCATTGCAAGCCCAGGCTGCAGTTTGTTTCTGGTTACTTTCAGGGCTCGGGGAAGTTGTGAGGCTATAGACCTGATCAGACAAGCCCATTTTCAAGAGCAAATATTGTCACTGACCCTGTTAGGCATTTTTGTGTCCCTGTCAGGGGACCTCCAGGAGTTTGCCACTAATGACACTGCCAGTTATCGAGTTCCCTGTTTCTTTTTAGTGACTGTTTTTCTTTGGTCACCAGCACAGACCCCGGTGCACTGCAACAGCTTTGTTATCACCCTGGGATGGGATGCCATCTCAAGTTGTGTTATGATTTTAGAAACACACACTTGTGCTTTGTCACGATGACTTTGCCTCTGCTCTGACCAGTTATTTTCCATCTGGAGCACTCCAACAACCCTGCCAAGAGGCTTATGCACACCCCTGCCCAGCCCAGCTTTACACAAGTCTTTAAAAAGCAAGGGGGGAACAACTGAACATTGCCATTATCACCACAAGGGCCCTTCTGCCCACCTGTCCCTGCGTGCTGAGGGGGCAAAGGCTTTTGGAGCATTGGGGTGAGTGGGCAGTGCCGCCGACACGGCACTCTCTGCAACAAGAGAATTCCTCACGAATTCCAGGCGTGGGGCTTGGGGCTCAGACACACAGCACTGCCTGTGCTCAGCTCCACACAACCTTCTCTTTTCTCAGGTGACCAGGGCTCTTCATAGATGGACTCTACTGTACGTTTTTGGTCCTGAGACTAAAGCTTTCACTGGTTAAACATTCATGAGCAGGCTGAAGCGGTGGTAGAGAGCGAGCAGATCTTTGCCAGAGCTCCACGGTGTGTTCGACTCTCTGTGTCCATTATTCATGATGCTGTTGCTACAGGCCCTAATTTTACATAAACGGAAGTCACAAGAGAACTGTTACAAGGAGCAATCAGGAAAAGCACAGGGAAAGAGTGCCTTGTCAGTCGGTATTAAAAACACAGCTCAGTATTACATTTTCTGATTGTGAAGCCTCTTGGGAGCCAAAATATGCAACACATTTTCTCTGAAGAGTAACAAGCTGAAACCTAAAATCTTGTAGGTGGTCTTTAGAATCATTTTCCTCATGTCCTGTGCACAACTCCATTCCAATTCCCCACCTATGAAAAATACATAACCTCTCAGTTCCAAATTCATCTGCCTTACAGTTCCTTTTAGCTATTTAAAAACTACTAAACTCTGTCTTAGCTATCATGTAAGCTATTGTTCTGTGCCTGCTCAGGGATGACAGATTTCAGAATTTAAGATCTGTCCTGCCAGGAGCAGATTATACCCTCTCTGAAGACAGAAACATGCACATTACTAGTATCAACTCAGAAATACAGCAAGCAGACTTGGTGCAACTGAAATAATTGATTCTCTTCCCCTTATCAACACAAAAAGTAAGAGCCATATAAAAGTACCTACTTTTCTATCTCACAGCATTTGTGGCAAAAATATTTTCCTGTTGGAGAAATAAGCTTTAGGCACAGAATCCATGACATGTAAATTAAGATATACTTCACAAGACATATCTTAGTTGTGAAAGTAGGTCATGCATTTAAGGCATTTCTAGACTCTTGATGTAAATATTCTGAAAATATTTTTGTGTGTATAGAATAATGTTTTAATTATTTGTCAGACTTCATTCTCTAAGAACACTAAAGGAATAGATATTTCTAAGAGTCCTCATAGGGTAATAAGTACAAGTACTTCTTTGCAATCTTTTACAACTTTATGTAGCACATGTGGTTCTTAATGGAACTGCATGCTTGAAGCACACCTCAAAAAAAGCTGATACGGTAGAAAAAGTTACTGTGTGAAGATCTCAGACTGCACAGGTAGGGAGCCTGACTAAACAATACCATGACATTTTCAAATGTTTACTACCTTGTATTATTTTGGGATTCTTGAAATTTCCTCAGACTGGTGTTGGGTATTTGTTCACCTGTCTATGAGCAAGTTGTTCCACGAGCAAAGTTAAAGAGGGAAAAAAAAAAGAGAAGAAAGTTAGAAAGCAAGAGAGTCTATGTGTTTGCAATGTGAATTGAGTTTCCAGGCCAGAACTTTTATCAGGAGAATAAAAAAACAGAGGAAATTTAAATCAGCACCACTATCAATTTATCCACTAGGTGTCACAAAATAATCATGCAACCAGATGAAAGGCAATTATATGTAAAATGTGTCAGCATACTACATCAATGAAGTGCTGCTTTGAAACGAAATCTGTGATAAGAGCAGATGCAGGAAAATGTCATGGATCTCATGAATATGCATAAACTGTCAGGAGTGTATGGGAACCTGAGCCATGACACACAAAAGCTGTTGCTAACCATGGTGTATGTCATGTAATGGATTCACATACAAGCATGTAAGTGTTCCATTAAAAAAAAGGTCTTCCCAAATCCTAAAAGCAGTATTACCAGTCCTCAGAACTGCAAGATTTATGTTTCTTGCTTTTTAATGCTCCAGCTACTGGACAAATGTATTGTATCAGATTCTCTACAAATATATAAAAATCCCTCATGACTGCAGGGAAAACACTGCCAAGAAAACAAGTTCTGAAGGCTAAAATGTATGAGGAAGAAAAACATAAATATATCATTAATAATTGTATAAAATCACCACAAATGCCAAACACTGGAATTGGCAATAACATGTGACAGACACTCCTTAGATCCAGACTGTTCTTTTGGAAGGGCAGGGTAGAAAATTACCAAATGGTTCTGTAGCCATTATTTTCCAGAAATTAACCTCTACTGCACAGGCAGTATTTTTGTTCTTAAATATTTGTGGACCATTTTAAATTGGTAATTACACGTACACCTGCACTCATCCAAAACACTGAGTGCATTAAAGGATTAAGGCTGGGCTGTTGGAACAGGCACCTTGGTTTCCAAAATGGTTCTTTAATAACAGTAACTTTTCCTCAGAGTTGCATAAAATTTTTACGGGCCAAGTAGGCCCCAGTGTGAATTTATCATTATCTGCACTCACACATAATCCAGACAATTAAAAATGCTGTAATCACTAGCATATACAACATTATGAAGTAGAACAGGCTGGTTAGATAAGAAGAGGAAACGTATCCTGGAAATTTTTTATCATCCAAACATAACAGTACCAAGGCTATATATGCTCTGCTGCTAAGTGCCATTGCACAAAGCCAGCCTAAGCAATGTCAAAACCCCTTCCCCCTTGTCAGAAATGCAGTAAAAGAACATACAGTGCCCTACCAGGGCACTGTATATTTATACTGCAGTTTGTGTGTTTTATCCTGGCTGTTAAAACCAGGCTTTTTCAGGGTGTAAGCAAGCTCACTTGATAAAGTTTAGATATTTACATAGTCTTTCTCTCTAAGATGAGCTGTCTAAATGTCAGAGCTGGCCAACATTTTCCGAAGCTTGGAAATATTTTCTTACTTGGTGATCATAGGGAAGCTTTTCTTTCCTGCAATTTTCCCTCCTTTTTTTTAGCAACTCAATTAAATACTTGTGCTTACAGGAACACAGGTCCAAAGCTGAGAGAAATACCTTTTGTTTGTTTGTTTGTTTCCAATACTAGCATAAATTAATGTGTATATACTAAAGGAATCTGATGTTGTGAAATACACTTTCAGAAAAACTCAGAACTATTCTCTGAAGTTCTCTCCACATTAAAACCATTATCTGACTTTAAACAGCCCTCCAGTGATGCCCATTCAAACTGGCAGAATTCAGAGCCTTCTGAAGTCAGTAAGAATTCTGTTATTATGTAGCAAAGCTGTGATTTCCCTTTACGCAGAGCCATACAGAAAAATGCTGAGGTAACTATTCATTACATAAACCCCTGACTCTTTGATGCCAGCAGGTGAATGAGCAGATGTACAGTGTTATTAATTCCACTTAAGGAACTTAAGTTGCTCCTTTTTGATCATTCAATGGTCCAAGTCTGCAATATTTTTTTTGTTTTAGTCCTTGCTGTGAGAAAATCAAAGAATGACAGAATAACTCAGGTTGGAAGGGGCCCCTGAAAACATCCCGTCCAATCTCCTGTTCGAAGCAGGTCTAATTAATCAGGTTGCTGAGGCACATACCCAACTGAATCTTGGACACTTCTAAGGATGGAGAACCCACAACCTCCCTGGGCACCTATCCCAGCCTTTGACCATTCTTTGGTTAAAAGGTTTTCCTTGTGTCTGACCGGAATTTCCTTTGTTCCAACTTGTGGCTGACAGCCCTTGTTCTACTGCTGTGCAGCTCTGAGAAGAGCTGGGCTCCACCCTCTCACCCTGTGATCAGGCAGCTGCTGGCAGCACTGCAGGTCTCCCCTCTGTCTTGCCCTTCCCTGCCTGGACAGACCCAGCTCTCCCAGCTTCTCAGTGCTCGCCACGTGGCCCAGCTCTGAGGAGCCTGGTGGTCCTGCCTGGGTCAGTGCATGTGCGGTCTCACAGTGCTGGTGTCTCTCTCGCACAAGGGTGCTCCCAAACTGGACACAACATTGATCAGAGGGACGGAGCAGCTCTGCTGTGGAGAAAGGCTGAGAGAATTGGGATTGTTCAGCCTAGAGAAGAGAAGCTTCGGGGTGACCTAATTGTCCCAGTACCTGAAGGGAGCCCACAGGAAAGACAGGGAAAGACTACTTACTTATAAGGGCCTGGAGTGACAGGAAAAGGGGGAATGGATTCAAACTGACAGAGGGAAGGGTTAGATGGGATTTTGGGAAGAAATTCTTCCCTGTGAGGGTGGTGAGGCCCTGGCACAGGGTGCCCAGAGAAGCTGTGGCTGCCCCTAGATCCCTGGGAGTGTCCAAGGCCAGGTTGGACAGAGCTTGGAGCAACCTGGGATAATGGAAGGTGTCCCTGCCCATGGCAGAGGGTTGGAATGAGACGGGCTTTAAGGTCCCTCCCAACCCAAACCATCCCGTGATTCTAATGCAGTCTCACAAGTGCTCTGAAGAGGGAGGATCACTGCTGTGAGCCGTGCTTTTGCTCGTGCAGCCCTGGATGCAATTGGCACACAGTTGGTGGGTGTCAACCTGTGCATCAGGATCCCCAGATCCTTTTCTGCAGAGCTGCTTCCTACACAGTTGCCCCCAGCCTGTTTCATTATGATCGCGCTGATGACAGTATTTGCACCATTTCTCAAATTATCAATATTAAAATGTTTTCTCTTTTTTTTCTAATTTCATCTATCCTAGGCCTCAGTTGGCCTTGAAGCGCCATGAGTAGAACAGCTTAGGAATGCGAATGTACAGCAAATGTGCTTCCCATTAGCTCTTAATGCCATAAATCTAAAATCCTTGATACTACTGTTAGAGCAGTGCTTCCACTCAAATCTTAAAAGAAGCTTTTGACAGGATAGTAAGACTCAGCAGCCACACAAGACACTTACTGCTGCGTAGGACAGGCTTGCAAACGCACATGGATCAGAGGTCCTGCCCTTGTGCATCAGTATTTCACTTACCATGGAATAATTTTAAATTACATTAAGAACTATAATCATATTCTACTATCATTTACATTTCACACCCTCTGCCACTGGAAATACGCTTGAAGATATCCATCCAGCCCCACGTGCACTCTTCTGGGAAAGTTTCCATTTAGATGAAAACATTTATGCTCATAACTACATGTTTTTTTTAAGCTTAATTCAGTATGAATAACTGGTTCAACTTGGTATCTGCTCATTTGTGAGCAGTTGGAAGGAACTGGTTAATCATTGTTTGCCATCTGCTTTGGAGAATCAGCACTGTACAGAACCTTTTCTGCAGCAAATAAAACCACAATGCACAAAGAGCACTAAAGGAAAATCCTGTTTTCAGCTATGCGGTGTTTTTTAGCACTCCTCATCGGATTTCTTGGCCAAAAATGAAGGCAGCCCCTTTCAGGTATTTGTTGTTCTCTCAGAAAGACTCTGAATTCTCTAATCTCTCCAGTCTCTTGTATTAAAACCAAAGCTAAGTTCTTCTAAACAGAGGCCAGGACTTAAAACACTACATTGAGTCAAAAAGCGCATTTGCCTCCTCTCAGAGAAACATCAAAATGAAAAAATAAAATTGTTTGACTATCTATGCTGCTTTCTTGGCTCATCTTCCCCATCTGGTGCGACTGACAAATGCTGTGTCATACTTGGAGAGGGAAGGAAGTTTCCATTTTTAGATTTTGGAATCCAGAAGTTCCTAAAAAAAATCATTTGCTTCAAAATGAGGAAAAATATATGTGAACGATATAAAAATGTTCCACCTAAACACAAAAAAACTGCTGGGAAAAGGCACTTCCTAAACTGAGGTTTTCTTAAAATACACATTCCTAACAAGTGGCAAAAAATATCAGAATAAACGCTGAGCATGAGAAAATCAGTACTGCTAGGCTCACTCTCCTATCAAAGCTTTAGCACTGAGGGCCATAATTCAGGTTATTAAAGTCCTTTTTTCAAGATTGATTAAAGTTCATTTTAGAAACATCAGCAGGAAACTCAGGCTCCAATGTTCTTCATATTGAGAGGGCTGAAGACTGTAGTCTTCCAGCAGAAAATCAAAGTGTGTTCCTCTAGGCCTTGCAAATACTGAGCTCTCTGTATTCAATCATTCAAACAACCTGTCAGTGAAAATTATTTTTCCTTTTAAAAACTTCTTAAAACAAACAATGGGAAATGTTCCCTCTGACTTCTTGCTCCAGCCATAAATTTCAATCATCTTCCTTTTCTTTGCAGATCTCCTGGGGTATTGAATCATGGAATCACAGGATGGTTTGGGTTGGAAGGGACCTCAAAGACCGTCCAGTTCCAGCCCCTGCCATGGGCAGGGACACCTTCCACTATCCCAGGTTGCTCCAAGCTCTGTCCAACCTGGCCTGGAACATTTCCAGCGATGGGGCAGCCACAGCTTCTCCGGGCACCCTGTGCCAGGGCCTCACCACCCTCACAGGGAAGAATTTCTTCCTAATATCCAATCTAAACCTACTCTCTGGCAGTGGGAAGGCATTCCCCCTTGTCCTGTCACTTCAGGCCCTTATCCAAAGTCCCTCTCCAGCTCTCTTGGATCCCCTTTGGCAGTGGAAGGGGCTCTAAGGTCTCCCCAGAGCCTTCTCTTCAAGTTGTTTTATCTAATGACTGGGGAGACCTATTCTTGCAGATTCCTGAGAGTTGACAGTGGTTTGCAATTTGAGATAACTGGTACCAACAGAGGTCTTAAAAAGAGATTATCCAGTAAGCCTTTGGAGACTTTAGGGTTCCAGACCCAGTATGGTCTAATGTGCAGAACAGGACTCTCTTGACAGTCCTATCGGGATTTCCCCTCTGTTACAGCTGGCACTAAGAGAAAGAAAGATTTAATTAGCACAGAAGAGCTGCACTGCCTTCCAAGTACTCAACAAAATAATCTTTGGAACAGAAAAGTGAGCAAGGTGGGAGAGAGGAAGGTCCTTTGAGTATGCAGAAATTTGAGCGAGCCGGATTAATTTACCAACTGGACAACATATTTCCTTCATAATCTTGGGCAAATACCCAGGTCAAGTTTTCAGAAAAATAAGTTCAGTTCTTCTTCCTTCTTTAGATGTTAAAATAACTCATCAGACTCTCAAAGGTAAACTGCAACTTGGCTGTCAGTCTCCCTGAAAATGTTACGAGCTGATCCACACTGAAGGCTTTTGAAGATCTACCCCTATCTGTTGAGGTTATACACCTTAAAGTATTCCCAGCTGTGCTTCACTTTCACACCTGTAAAATATTGTGTTCCTTCTCTACGTGCTGAGGAAAACAAGTTTGTAATGTCCATGAACCAGCTTCGGGAATCTTCAGTGCTAAGATCATTTAAGGACCTAGACTGACACAGGGCACCTGTTTCACAGGCACCATCTCCTACTTCTGGCTTTGACAAGAAGGGAACTGTGATTCTATAAACCCCGAAGTCATGACCACGAGATGCCACAGATGCCAGGGTAGGTTGCTCTAAACTCAGTGGGGAGCCTGGCCTTCAGTTATGGGGATGAAGAGGGCACTTTTCACTCCTTCTCTTAACAGGGCAAGTGCCCCTTCTAGCACGTGTCTGTACTGAGTTTAACTGTTTGCTGTAAAGGCTATTAGACAGTATCTCATTATAAAGCAGAGATGTTTAGAACAATTTGTGACTTACCTTTCTACATTCAGCAATGTTCTTTGACAGCCACGGGATACTTAACCAAACAATTCGGATGCTGGTTTTGAGACATGGAAACTATGTCAATACAGACATCTAGTGTATCTTCAGAGTCCTAAATGTGTCTTAAAATACCCTGCATTTACCATAAAGGTCTCTAGCTTGCTTAAAATTTAACTAAAATATTGGACTTGGATGCAGTAGGATTAAGGGGGCCCACTCAAGACCAAACCCCTGGCATTCCAGATCACCCTCATTCCCTCAGAAGGAACACAAGTGCTTCTTGAACTTATTTTTCCAGAATAATTTACTTCTCATTAAAGTGAGATTAGTACAGGTGAAGACATGAAATACCTGCAAAAGTTCTCTCTTTGATCACTCAGCTGGATCCAGCAGCAGTCGAAGGTCAAAGGCCTTGCCAGCAGGAATTTCACTCAACTGATTCCACGTTCTGCAGCTGTTTCTTCGAGAAGGACCTGTCAGGAAGACGTATCAACAGTTTTTTCTGCAGGCATGAAAGAGCAGAGGGAAAGCAGATTAATAATGCTAGAGTATCACCCTTAAGCTGGGCAGGAATCAGTATCACCCTTAAGCTGGGCACAGTACAACATCTCACTTGGGCAAGTACTTTCAGCCTATATCTATACCAAGACACAGCTATATAGGGCTGCATTCTTGTAGACACAAGCCAAGACAGACATAGAAAGTCTATATTCCGATTTCTTCCTATGGATATCTCCAAAAGAACATCTTTGGTTAAGGATCATGTATTTTTTACATATATATTTTCCATAAAAAATCAACAGTCTTTCTCTAGTATTCAACTCATTATCAACACTCCCCACTTCGCCACATCAACATTTTATTTGAAGTATCAGTCATAGCATCCCATCAAAATTTAATAGCCACTTTCTATAATTGAAGCATATTAACTCTTGGTTTCACCTATGCTAAGGTTTGTCTTTCTCCTTCTTTTAAAATTCTAATGATATTAAAAATACAACACCTTTCTACAGCATGACTCAGAGTGGCATAATATTTCTTTCTTCAGCTCATGGGAAAGGAAAGAGATACAAGCAAAGGCAGAAGAATTCTCTATCCCAGTCTATAGCTTTATACTGAATCCTCAGTGTCAAACCAACAGGGCTTTTAAGAAAAATGTCAACAACTGTAACAGTTACATAAGACATAGTTAGAAAAATATTTTGCAAGAAAAAATGACAGTTTCTGTCACTTACGAAGATGATTTGTACTTCAGCTTTAGAATGCAAGCAGTCAACATGTGACCTGACATTTACTAAAGGAAATCAAAGAGATGTTGAGCAAGATTACAAAAGGCAAAGCACTGATTGCCCTCTATCAGCAGCTCCTCTCTGTACTACAGAAAGATCTGCATAGTCTTCCTCTCAACACTATGCAAAAAATAGAAAGGGAGGTCACAACAACAGCTCTCCCTGTTGTCATTTTGTGCTGACTTGCTCCAGTTACGAAGGCCATCTGGTGCTGTTTGTGCTGCCTTTGTGCCTTGTGTCTCATGTTGTTCTTTACGGACAAGAAGGATTCACAGGTCACATCAGCTGTGTTTTAAGTTCCTTTGCGAGAGAATTTGATGGTTGAAACTGTGCATAAAGAGTGTATAGCTGTTGATAACAGAAGATAGTGGAAAGGATACCAGGTGCAGGGGTGTCCAAATAGGAAGGACGGCAGGTCAGGTGAGCTGGGCTTCCTTACTGGTTCTACTATACACTTCCTATAGGACTTGAAGTGGTTACATAAGCCCTTTGGGGCTCAGTTTTATCACTTGTTACATGGAGATCATAATTCCCTATCTCACAGTGATACTGTGAGGCTTATTCATTAATGGGTTCAACTCAGTGCTGGGCAGATGGTCAATACAAATTTTATGCATCACTGAAGTAACATTTAACCTCAGGACTTAAGTGGCATATAGCCTTGTGCTGCTCTCTGAGCAGTCACTGGATAAATATTAAGCATTCACTTTACTAAAAATATTTGAGAGGTAGGAGTTGTTAGTAGTGCTGATTTTGCATCCTTTAAGTCACAAATTTTCAGGATGACAAATGTAAAAGGACACATTCTTTAAATGCAGTGCAAAACAGGTACTAAGTGCATCTCCTTGTGATGGTAATAAACGAGGAAGAGAAAATGGTAACACTGCTGAACCAAGCATACAGTGATTTAAATGAGTCCGTGAAACAAGCACTTTAGGTCTCAAGGATGGCCATTGATAGTATCTGGAGGGATTTCAGTTTAGTGTTGGGAGAAGGTTTGTTTTTACTGGCCTCAGCCAAAAAAACAATCCATTGAATGTGATTGCCATTTACCCACAGGAACACAGCTACAATTCAGCACAGTAAGGAGTTTAAAGGTGCATCTCAAAGATATTTATAACCATATAAATATTTACTTTGCTTACTGTGGCAATCACACAGAAGAAAAAAGTTCTTTTCCAAACATCTTTTTCAAGGTTTCTGAGGACTATTTTTAAACTTTATTGCCACAAGTAATGTACCATGAAGACCTAAGCACCAGCAAGAAATGAATCTCCAGTGTGATTACTAGGCATACCTTGTCATTTCCTCTGCACAGATGACCAATATTCACTTCTTTCGTTTTCTAACTTGGTTCCCCAGTAAATCATTCTTTCTATTTCTATAGAGAAAGAAAGAAAAAAATACTTTTATGTGTTATCCTTATGACAGAAAAAGTGAGGAACAGACATACAGATACTAAATACAGCCTTCCAATGTCTTTTCTGCAGGTGAGGAATGTGTTTCAGTAGAAGGCCAGTGTCCCACTGCAAACTTATTTTGGAAGCCTAAATTGAGGGTAAGCAGGGCATGAATGGCACTTTGTAGAAGGGTGACTTTACTTCCAGGGAAGCACTATGACAAGATTCCTGAGACCAGTCAATTTAATAGCTGCAAACCTTGAAAGCTGTGAGTAAAAAACGTGTTCTCTACTTTCACAGCCAAGTGAGTTTAAAGAAAAGTTACCAGATAAAAAGATTTCAATCGTTACCCCTGAATATCATCCTTGCTTTCAGACCTTTAAAATTACTATACCAATCACTAGTAGAAAGATTAATTGTGGTCAGATTAATTGACCAATCATGGACATCAATACATCAGGTATAAATCACTCCTAAAATGTAGTATTCAGCAGTTAAGTCTCAGTAGCCAGGGACACTAACATTTTTGATAATGCATTTGTGTCAGTAATATCTTTACATATCCTTTGTATGGTGAAATAACAATTCCTGGTTTCTTGCATTGTGATGGTGATAGAACTATGGGGAACATGAAAAAACACTCTCTTATGTCCCCACTAGGAGAAGGGGAGAGGAGCTGAGATTGACAGATCCCCTCAGTGTGGATTAAGGTGAGATAACACTCAAAGTCCATAATAAACAACTCTAATGGCACAAATATTATAAAAATGGTGACCCTCTCACAACTATATCCACATAAGCTATGCAGAAACACCAAATTTAGTGGAACAAGTATTCAGTAAACATTAGCCCTCTCAACCATTATATCTCAACCATTATAACCTCTCAACTTAAACTGTGCAGAAATGCCACCTGTAATGGAACAAATATTCAGTAAATGTTAACCCTCTCACAAGTGAGACTGACCCTGAAATGGGCTCAGGGCATGGTGCTGATAACACCAAGGTTGTGGGTTACATCCCTGTCCCACCTCTGGAACTCTCCCTTAGGGTGCTGTCTGAACTCACAGTGCAATTACCTGGGCCTCATCTCTTATACACTCCACATAAATTACTCTGGGTCATTCCAAAGAAGTGATGCTGGTATTGTTCTCTCTCATCACATCGCATGCTAAAGCTATTCACTTCTGACTGCTTCTAGTTTTTTTTTAACTAATTTTGCTGCTGTTTTATGAACAAAGGTTACTTTTCACCACAAAGTCCTTAAAATTTGTATATATGTAACAGTCCGTCAAGTCTTCTTGGAATACTGTTTTCCTCCAACAAAAGACACCTCCCATTTTAGCATTTCTCAGTCTTTGACTACCATAAAATCCAAGTGCTTCACAACTCCTTCTGAATGTTACCCCCAACCTCACAGAAGAAAAATTACTGCCTTTGTTTGCAGAACAGAAAGGTAGAGACAGGGAGAGGATACAGCTCTCTTTTACTGTCTCAGTTAAGGTGATAGGATCGTACAGAGTGTCCAGATAACAGACAGCGGCCTTCAGAGAGAAATATGCAGTACATCTCTAATATACGTACCCTGAACCAACCCCTTAGGAACCTCTTTTTTCTCTCTCCATAGCAGCAGCTTAGGAATAACAATTACCTACACGTGCACCTAAATTAGATCTAAATGCAAGTGAATGTTCTCTTCACTGCCAAGTCTGAGAGCAAAGTCCTATAAAGACTTAAGCATCCTAAAAATTAGGATTGGGTTACCCACTGTGAGATGACACTTGGCCTTGGAATGAAAGGCAGTAAGGCATCAGAGTTCCCCACACAATCTACAAGGAGAGGTAACAGTCTGGTTTATCTTTCTCAAGGCACCACCTTGGCACTGCTTTGTTTTGCTTTAGTGGTCCGAGACCAGCTCCTCTTCCTCAGCTGTGTAGGTGATGTAATGCTTTGCTCTCTATTTAACTCACTCTGAAATGTGCCAGTACATCTGTGTACCATTCTGAACAGCTGAAAGAATTTATTTTAAATTGTCACTCAGTTTCTTAATAAAGAAGAGAAATGCATGTATATATTTTTCCTTAAAATAGAATATAGGTACCGTACAAAAATGTACACAAAAATAATCTTTAGCCTCAGTCAGACATCTGGCCAATGGGAACCTACAGGCAGAAAAAAGTCCAGACACAAGATGGGATAGAAATGGTACAGATAAAGAAACTCTTCAAAGTTGACAGCCTTAAGGCTGTATAAAGAGTATGTGTTGATACAGTGCCATATGGAGATTTTATAGAGATGGTTTTCAGACTATTCCATTATTACAGTAGGCTACAATCCTGCAGATGTTTAGACATGAAGAACTTTATTCAGTCATGTCAGTGTTTTCATGACTGGGTCTTAAATTTCTTCTTCAGAGAGTTAATAAGAAAGCCCTCTCTCTTAGACTGGCTATAGAAGAGCAACAGTTGCCAGATATATCTCTGTTGAAATATGAGAATGCACAACAAGAAACATCATATTAAACTTGCATCCTGAAACGCACAATGCCTGCACTCCAGGGCCTTCAAGGGCTTACTGAAATATGGAACTCAAAGTAAAGATATGTTTATGTATTATTCTGAATGGAGACATTACTGAACATCAGGGATATTGTTCCCAAACAACAAACATGATCTTCTTTAGCAAGAACTGTATTTTAACGTTGTGAGTAAAAGCAGAAAGAGGTGAATAGCAGGAATATGTTAACTACGGTCTTCAAGGCAGCCAAGTGACCTAGTCTGAGAGTCAGAGAACTAATGATAATGCAGCTCTAGAAAAGAGTGTGGAATTTCCTTTGTATTTGACATCTACACACTGAGACAGTTAAGCTTAAGTCTACATCTAGTTTTGGCCCAAGCTGCTGAGCTGGTGGTTCCTCACTAAAGCAATGCACCAAAAAAGCGCACCGATGATAACCTCAGCCACTAATGGATGACACTGGAAATCAGTGTACTTGGTTTAGCTTAATCGGATTATGTACTTTTGAAGGTTAATGGCATAAAACTCACCCTTTACCATGGAAGTTTGCAATACAATACCATTGCTGTTTTAACTCACGATTGTTGAAATTGAACCCTTACACATCATGACAGTAGTGCAATATGGAACACCAAATGTTGTAGAACTGACGCTTGGTGTCTGCTAAAATGGAAAAGCTCCAGTTTACTGTAGAGCAATGCAAGATGTTTACTTTGTGGGAAAAAAGGAGAAATTATCCTTCTGATTGATTAACCCCCTCCATCCCAATCACATGACTGACTGGAACCCCATTGAAATAGGATCTCCACGAAGTGGGACCACTAATCCCATTTTAAGAAAGTGTTGGCTAGTAAGCTTTTCTGGAATACTTCATATTTGCAAAAGACATCCTAGGTGTGATAACTATAGTTATCTCCTGTGCCCATAAGCTCTTCAGCCCAACTGCAACTTTACTAAAACACTTCTGTGCAAAATGCAAATTTTTGTGATGTGATGCCACTTCAACTAACAACAGAAAATAACTTCTACAGTCCAAGGCCTCAAAACACAGAATCACAGAATATGCTGAGTTGGAAGGGACCCACAAGGATCATCGAGTCCCAACACCTGCAAAGACTAAGGGAATGGGGTTTATGCTGAAATAATATGAAAACAACACAGGCAAATCAAATCCATTATTGAAAGAAACAGGTTACTAAAGTAATTAAGTTAGTCATTAATTGCATTTGAACACTCTTGTATTTACTGTCACTGAAGATGAATGCCCTTACAAATAGATTATTTGCAAATGGCTGGAACCTGTGGGCTTAGTTCCAGACGTGTCTGGTGTTTGTGCTGTGCCAGTCCCTCTACCCAATACGTGCTTGTGGATCCAACCATACAAATCCAGGCTTTTGCCTAAGAATCTCTGACCTGTTGCACCTACAGTCCAGGGGGATTTTCCACACGCAGTGACTGAGTTCAGTAACCGCAACACTTCTTCCTATTTATTCCATATACTTAGTACCTGTATTTTTTCCATAAGCACAGACTACTAATCACTGCTGGAAACAAGACAGTAGGCCAGACAGAGCCTTCTCCAGCCCAGAATTCTTACGTTCTTAAGAATTTTTAACTGAGGAGACTGTTTCTCTCAGTGTTGTTTAACATACATGCATATTGAAACTGCTACGTGCTTCTCAGGCTACAATTCACAATCAAATGCTGCAACATGGTATAGGCAGGAAGAACATCACTGCAGATAGAGAAGTGCTGAAACCGAAGTAGAGCTAATTCAGTTCCTTCAGAATCTCTAATTCACTGCAGCTCATTGCCAGTAGAACTGCAGCCTCCTATTAGCCATCAATATCTGGTGCTAGGATTAATACCTTACTGGAAATTTCCATGGAAAAACTTTATAAACAAAACCAAAATGCAGATATTATCCACCAGGCCTTGTGAAAACAATTATGAAAACTGTGAATGCAACAGCAGATGTGCCTGCTTGCAGATATTTCAGTCCACTCATAGTGTAACAGGAGCCACACAACTACTGGGAGCGTGTTCCCTGGAAACCAGTTGTGTGCAGGTAAGAGCACCTGAGGCTCTCAGGACCTGCTTGGGGGAACAGTATACTTCCCTTAAGAACTTACTGCTCTTTTACACAAAATACGGCAAGGGCTAGAAGAAGTACTGGCAGACAATTCCCCTTGTGTTTGTCAGGAAAACCAAGCGAAGTGGCCAGAAAATATAAGGCTCACTAGGTATGTCAAGTTTCTGTGCCTGTGCTGAATCAGCAGCTGTGTCTGATAATGGTTTTGATCCTTCTTTTTTTGTCTTTAACAAAGAAGAAGTATAACTCTTGACATAAACCTATATTGTAGAATGTGCTGAACAAATATTTCATCATAGGGGAAAAGTTTATCTTAGAGTCATTTTGCTGCCAAATGATTTATTAGAACTCGGAGCCAAGACAGGTAAAAGCCCTAAGGAAGTGCTGTATCTTTCTAATAATTCAACTCTAAGAAGAGTTAAACTCCGCATACAGGAGGGCTGGGGTTTGCTAGGAAGCAGAGTCTTGCAAAACAAATAAAGATTTCCTACATATATGTCAATGCAATTCTCTGTATCAACATCTGAAAAAGGAGCAGGAGTTAAAGAAATGCACACTTAAAGCCATGACTAATGACGATACTTCTGTATCACAAAGTCTGGATTAGCCAGTGAATCTTTCAAACAATCTAAGTTGAAAAATAGCATTTGGCAAAGTCCACTGACATCTGCCACCACTTTCTTTAGCCTCCTGCATTCCCCGAAGGTACCGCCTGCGAGCTGCCCTGCAGTACCACACCACAGCAACTGCAGACAGCAGGGAATGCAGACAGACATGCAAAGTGTTTAAAATAGGAAGCACAGGCTCTGTGCTGGGGGCTGGTACAACAGGTGTATATATACACTGGGAGCTCATATTAATGAGGCTTCTGTTACACATGTTCGGGGCGGCTGGTAGCCTTTTCAGAAGTAGATGGGTATTTTGGTTTAAATCAGACAGAGTAACCTCGTAGTAACCTCTAGTCTGGCTCACAGCCATAGGGAGGACTCTGAAGGACTGTCCCTCGGTGCTGCATTGATTAGATTTCTTCCCATAGTACACCCAGTGTTTTTGCTCAGTAAACCTTACCAACAACTGAATCAAGAATAAAGAGTGAGAGGGGAAATAAAAGCTGAGCTCCATGTGAAAATGGGCCATAAAATTAACAAGGTTCTCAGCATCAAGTAATTCTGTCTGCTCTATTGTGGCCAGAAAGTCAGAGCCTGTAAAATACATATGGAAGCAAGTACAAGAAGAAAAAAACCCCACCCAACCAACAAAACAAAACCAAACAAAAAGAACCCCCCAAACCTCACAAAAAACCCAAACAAACAACCCTTCCCCAAATCCAAAACAACCCCAAACAAACAAAAACCCCCTAGAATTTTTACAGCAAGTCAAGTATTTAAAGATATAACACTTAAGAAATCTAAAAGCTTAACTTCCCCTCCTACATTTAAATATTCCCTTGTATTTTAAATATTTTTCTTGTATTTCCGTATATTATACATGCATAAATTTTGGATACTAGTCATGTTGGCAAACACACACTTTCCACAATCTTTTATGGTGCTGTGGAAGTGCTAGCATACAAGTCTCCTAATTTCTATGTCTTGCAGGATCAACAGTGCATACAAAGCACCTTTACAAAAGCAAACAAAAAAAGCCACACACTCTTAAATAAAATGTGGATAATAACCTGAGACATACCAAGTCTACAGGGTAGTAATTTTTCCTCTAAGAACATATGGGGGTATGATAATCCCAGAACACTTTCTAATCTAGATATTGGATATTGAGAGCATCCTGTTGTGGATCATCAATATTTTTTGCTAGAATGATCCTTGGTTGCTGAAAAGGAAACCAAGCCCCAAATCACTGTCATTGGAAAGACAACTGTAACACTGGGCATTCCAAATGAACAGCCCATTCCTTTAAGAAAGGAGCACCACTTTCTATCAATAATGAACCACCTAGGCTCTGAATAAAAGTTACAACATTCACGTACTTGGTAATTCATGTAAGAAAAACTATGATCTTTCTAACAAAAACATAACCTACTACCAAGTATTAGAATTGACAGGATGAACAGGATTGTCATGACTTCAGCTATCCACACTGCACGGCAACTGATGAAGTAAGCAGACTAAGTATTTCGCAACATCTAGAGCAAGATGGGAACATAATACATAGGCTTTAATAAGGCATGTGGGAATACACAGAAAATTCATTTCTATCTCCTCTAATAACACGTGCTCTCAGAAGGGCTGTCCCCCCAAAACGAAGACACATGTGGTGTGCAACGTAATTTTTAAAGGTCTATAGCTGTAGCAGGATACCAGACTAAATCTTAAGTAGATCTATTCATGTTATCACAACTGCGACCTAATAAATCAGAAGCAAAAAGCCCCTTTCTTGCTACATGAAAATAGGTGTCTAATATCAAAGGGAAACAATGGTAAGGACCTTAATATACTGGCATTTGTTTGAGGTTTTCTCCCTGAGACCTTTTAAATGAATGACTCTGGTAAAGTAATGTCAAGAAACTATAATCAGACACAAAATAGCCAAGTAAAAAGTCAGCACCACAAGAAGCCTAACACAGCTGAATGTTAGCAAGCTTTTTTGCTTCTGGAAACATGGGCACTGCAAGTTTTACAATTTTGTTTAAAAAGCTGATATGACAACTTCTGAAACTTTGCTGTTAACTATGGTAAAGGAATGAAAGCTGTCATTCATCTGGCACTAGCTTGTATTTCTGCTGCTTATCTGTAACAGTCGTAGGGGTATCCAAACACTGGGCAAACTAAGTGCTTAAGAACTACTTGCAAAAACTTGCAATCTATGTTCAGACGAGAAAGGTCTTACTTCAAAATAATAAAAAAAATCAATCAGAAAAAAGAATCTCAAGAACTTAATGAAAAAAATGAGATTTTTCATGGAGGTTCTTTATGTGTTTTGGAGTTTAAAACAATTGTGTTTTATATATATATATATATATATATGA
>VZTD01004420.1:724307-791596 GCA_013397725.1 Rhagologus leucostigma
ATATATATATATATATATATATATATATATGGTGTATTTTGCACAAATGGTGCTTCAAATATTAAAATACAACTGAAGTTTTTTCAGTGCCATGCCCTTCCTATATCCAACATCTCCTTTTCAGAAAAGGGTCAGAAGAGAATCAGATACTTGATAATTCCCTACCGTGGCACTGATAATTCCCTACTGTGGCACTCTGTCCTCTACCACTCAAGCAAGCAATGCAAAGTACTGCAGGATGAATTCAACATTCACTAACCACAAACCCCATAAGAAGATCTTTCATTTGCGCCATAGGTATTTAGGTATAGTGAACTAGGCCCATATACACTTATAAACGTATCTGACATAAAAAAGTGCAATAATTTACAAAAGCACATGTATCAACATCAAAATGAAACATGTAATAGGAGGAGACCTAGTGGACCAGACAAACACAAAATACAAGCCCTCTTTACTGCTACTTCAAAAAAAATCCTTTCAGATACTGCCTAAGATATCAAAGCAGCAAATGATTTAAAGAAGTCTTGGCTCAAATATCCTGCTTGCTGGGACAGCTGTCCCTAGGAAGGATGCACTCACATCTGCAAATCACAAATTACAGTATTGCTGCTATGAATGCATAAAGATACAAAGGACTATCATAAGCTGCCTCGTACTTTTGTACCGGTTTGGGCCAAATTCATGGAAACGTCCAAAAGGAACGTCTCCTCCTCCCCCAGTGGGTTCGGGAAAAAAAAAAAGATTTTCCTTGGAGGAAAGTGAAGAGAAAAAACTATTTATTTAACAAACACACAGGAAAAGCATAATAATGCTAAATAATAAAACCTCTCGCTCTGGAGAGAAACCTGGGAAGATTTTAGAGTCCTTCTGTAGGAGTGGTGTCTCTCCTCTTCGGAGCTGGGTCGAGGTGGGCCCACCTCTGGGCCTCGGGGGAGAACTCTCCTGATGTGTTCTGATGTTGAAACAGTCCAGAAGAGAAGATGAAAAAAACCACCAAAGTTTCAAGAAAACAAGGTTCAACTCTCCATCTCTCTCTCTCTCCAGAGAAAAGGAGCTGAAAAGCTGGCTGAAAAGCAAGAAGGTGCTTCTTCCCCTCTCGCTGCTGCAGCAGGACGCTAATCTCTGTGTCCTTGAAGCACAAACTGTTTTGAAAAGTTTGCTCAGTTTTTTTCTCTCTCTCTTGCACCCAGTTTTAAAGACACAGAAAGGCTCAGGATCTTATCTGGGCATAGAGCGGTGATAGGGGATACAACAATATAAAGTCACCCCAATACAACTTTCAAGGCAGTTATTTTGAATTATTGGAAAAACACTTATTAATCCCCTAAGGAAGCCAGATTTCAGACACCACATAAAAAAAGCTCTTCTGGAAGAGGAAAGCAAACCTTATTAACTTCTAGTTACACCTTCAGAGAATTGAATAGAAATCCAGATGTCTTAACTCTGCAACCTATGATCTGTGTCCAGATCATCTGTGCTTTTGGCTCCAATTTCACCTCAACTAAACTTGCTTTCATTGAGTTATTTTTTGTTATATAAATACCTATTTGTGGAGACTACTGTTCAACTGAAATCAAAAATCTCTTTCAAAACTTCCTTCTTTATTTATCTTGAGGCAACAAGAATGTTTGAAATTAATTCATAACTTTTCGGCCCAATGTAGTGGTCCTACCAGTTTCATGACTGAAAACACTGTTTCTTGCTGATCCTATATAAAAAAAGCAAAGCCTTTGATCAATACAAGATTGAGGGTCAGTCTCAGAAAATAAGCGACCCACGAAAAAACTCACTCATGAGAAAACCCACACAGAAGTGAAAATAGAGGTAATGTAAAGGTATGCTCTCATTGTAGCTGGTTATTCGCTGGAATATGGTGCTGATACTTCTATATTCAAGTTGTGTTAAAAATCCTCTCAGTTAATATGCTGTTAACATGACTGAGTTATTTTTTTTCATATTTTTATCACCAACAACAGTAACAGGTATATTTGCAGCATACTGGAAGAACTTCAAAGTAATTTATAAGCACTAATGATAAGGAAGCATTAATCCTTATTTTGCAGGTGAGGAACAGATGTACAGGACTCTCTTGTGCTTTTGTGTGAATCACTGCAGCAGAGGCAGAAACTGAACTCGGATTAACTACAACCTCAATCACCTCTACGTGAACAGCTTTCTGAAAAAGCATGGTAGACATGGGACACCTTCCTGAGAAGTAAACAGTAAGGAGCAATTTTCAGTGTAATCCTCTTAAAAGGCAGCATGCAACTCCCACCTTAAAAGCCAAAACCAAACCCCAAGAACAAAACAGCACATGCTGTATTTTTAGAGAGAACTTTAGTCAGGTGGGGCAATTTCTCTGTCTCTCCTTGCTCAGTCCATGACAGCAATCCCTGCCTGCCAATCAGTCTTGTTTGGAGGATCTACTCCTTGTTATGTAATTTCAGATATTTCTTGCAGCATTGAGCTTTTACTGTACTTAGATGGGTAAGAAAGAAAGGAAGAATGACTCTACAGAAGGAGTTTCAGATGCTTTATTTTTACTGCTGTACACATAGTTTTCTGAGGTGTTTGGCACTAAGGGTGCAATGTATTAAAATGATTGATTGATTGCATTTTAAAAATAGAAGTACTGTTCTGATACTGGGATTAACTATTATCACTGAGATATGGCAGAATTTTAAACAGCTTTGAATCTGCACCCTCCTGTGAATGTAAAGTGCCCTTCCCATCCCCCTTGCCTGTGTTACCCACACAAACCAGAGCATTTCATAGAGAAACGGAGTAAATGCCACTAACTTTGCTCCTCACATGGCCAGTATTGCATCCCTAGGACCACGGGAACAACTCCACGGTGTCCCTTCAATTTCTGCCATAAATATTTAGTTTGCTTTCACCATATTTGTAGTCTACCCTGCTGCCTTTTTTTTCCTGACCAATGTTATGTGTTGCTCTATGGGAGAAGCTTAATTACAGGTATTTTGGAGGTTCTTATTTTTAAATATCCTATATTTTCTTGATCAAATCTTGGTTATTGAAGGGGCTACAAAAAATATTTGGAATAAACGGCTGTGCTGGTTTTGGCTGGGGTAGAGTTAAATTTCTTCCCAGTAGCTGGTAGTGGCTGTGTTTTGGATTTGTGCCGAACAGTGCTGATAACACAGGGATGTTTTAGTTATTGCTGAGCAGGGCATGCACAGAGCCAAGGCCTTTTCTGCTCCTCTCCCACCCCACCAGCAAGGGATCAGGGGGCACAAGGAGTTGGGAGGATACACAACCAGGACAGCTGACCCCAGCTGGCCACAGGGACATCCCAGACCATATGGTGTCACTCCAGTATACAAAAGCTGGGGGGAGGAGAAGGAATGGGGAGACATTTGGGGTGATGGTATTTGTTTTCCCAAGACACTGTGACCTGTGATGGAGCCTGGCTTTCCTGGCATGGCTGAGCACCTGCCTGTCCAAGGGAAGTGGGAAACGAATCCCTTGTTTTGCTTTGCTTGTGCACACACTTTTGCTTTATCTTTTAGTCTTTATCACATCCCATGAGTTTTCTCACTTTTACCCTTCTGATTCTCTGCCCAGACCCACGGCAGGGGAGAGAGCGGGGCTGAGCTTCTACCCAGGGTTAAACCACAACAGTGCCATAATTTGGTGGCCCAGTACAGTTGTAAGCAGGTTCTGATTCAGAGCTGGGTGAGAGACTGCAGCTACAGGGAGACCCTGCCAGCAGCACATTTGTGCCAATAGAAAAGAACAGTTGATGGCATCTACCCAAGGTCAGCTCCTCAAATTTGGGAGCTGGTTTTCTTCCAGACGCTGTAAAGTCACTTGTTTAAACGCAGCCAGTCGGCAACAATTAAACGCCTAAATAAAATATGCAGATTTGGTGCTCCTTTTGAAATCTCCCCCACACCATGCTGTTTATTTTCTACTTCTCACAGTCTTCATTATCCAATAATCAGGCTACAAAATGGCGGTGGGAGTGAGGCAGACATTTTGTAACTGTCTCATTAAACAGGACAACGGGAACACGCCGAGGGAAAGGCAGTGACCCAAGGGGACGAAAGGAGCATGCAGCTCTATGACGGCCCAGCTTTTAAGCAAATCCTTTATCTTATTTTATAGCAAAGTCAAAGCCAAGCCGCGCTGAGAAGCCACCTGACAGCATCTGGCCACTGCGCAGGCAAAAATATAGTCCAGGGCAGCCCTTTCCCAGCTGTTTCACTGCGGCGAGCGCAGCTCATCACCCATGTGAGCAGAGACTCTTTTCTGGGAGCCACATGGACTCAGGACCACCCATTGACACTGACTCAGTCACTGTAATCTTAACCACATTCTTCCCTTGAAAGTCCAGACACCGATGTTTTCTATTACAGCCCCAGGAACTTCACAGTCTTCAGCATAGCTCTGAAAGCACTTGTAACATAACCAGCAGATGAACACTTAAAGAACAGAGCCTACACTTCCATCTCTGCAAGTGACTTTTGACTGAAATTTCACTGTCTTGTGTGTAATAAGCCACAGACAGCTAAAGCCAAACAAAGTAACACCAGAGCCCATAAAAGCAAAAAGCACCAAGAATTAATAAGCACATTTTTTCTTCAATGTGTGTCCACTAACTTCCTTGTAAAAGTATTAGCACCTGATAGATCCTAAGAAACAAATATGCAAATCTTCAGGACAAACTGCAAAGCCCATGCTATTCATTAAAGATTTAGGTACCTTCCAAATTACTGGTTTAGAGATTTAGATATTTCACACTGTTTCCTGAGGGGGGAAGAAACCACAAACCACCTAAAAAACAAAACCCAAAATCTACAACTTTCTAACACAGAAAAACTACGGTATAAATAAAAAATGGCTGAGGGGATTTTGCTTACCTTTTTTTAATGACAGAGAATAAGCAAAGCAGCTGAGCTGCTGGTGTATTTGAAACGGCTGACAAGGTCTAAAAAAACCCCCAACACCCTGGAATTATATAATGAAAAAAAATCATCATTATTAATTTTAATGCAGCTCTGATTTTGAGGGACTTGTAATGTAGAAATGAAACTAACAAAACAGCTAAGGGAGACACATCCCTGTACAAAGACATGCTGAAGACACAGGATTACACAGGTACACTGAGACTAGAAGTAATTAGGCTGAAGCATTTCTGTTCCCTCTGTTCCACTTGTGCTCCAGTGTGATGCTGCTACTTGATATTCATAGAACAAGGAAGAGGTGACCAAATGGGAAGGGCTGGCTCTCAAAAGCCAAAGATAGGTGACTCTTCCCAGAGTGCAGGTGGCAGAGTGAACCAGCTACCTGGAAAAAAAGTCAGAAGAAGTGTATTTTGAAACTTTATCTCTTGGAAGAAATGGCAGAAAGCCTGACGGTGTTGAAAGAAAAATACCCTGAGCCCCCAGGGAGAGCAGGGTAAAATGTTCTCAGAAAAGGGAAGAATTTAGCCTATAGTTGACATACAACTGTGACACGTTTCCAAGTAACACATCTCTAAAGCCATGGATTTAAAACCAACTTGGATTACAGTTGTCCTTTGCTTTTGTTACAAACCCCCAAAATTGTGGAAAGAATCCTGAGTTTTGTTACAAACTTGAAAGCAGGTCAAAGTTTATGAAGAAGTTCCCTATGGGCTGTGATCCTTCAGAGTTAAGACAACTCTAATCTGAACTGGGAGAAAAGATCTCTGAACTAACACAAGGCTTTACACTGGAAGTGTGGGAAACTCGTGGCTTGACAAAATTTCCTTGCAAACCCAGGTGAAGTTCAGTTGTTTCTGTGATATTTCACAAAGACTGTCTGGATGCCTTTGAACTTGAAACTCAAAGCAGAATCCAGCAGCTGCAAACTTAAACACAGCAAGACAAAGATTAAGAAGAAAATGTTTGCATGAGCTCCTGGGAAGAATATACAAAGTTTCACCTGCTGACATCAGAAAAGGAGAAGTCTACACACCCTCCAGTTCCACTTCAATTTAAATAAAGACAGTAGGAAGGGCTGGCAGAGGCGCATTTGTTACATTTTTGACTTACCTAAGAGAGGTGGCATGAAGGAAACAAAAGAAAAGGGCTGTAAGCAGAAAAAGAGAAAAGTGAGATGATTACAGACAGATGAGAATAAGGATTAAAACTCTGCAAATATTGGGAAAATGGTTTAAAAATCATACCGAAGATGGGAATAAAAAGACTAAGCGTGTTACTTATGGCACTTTTTTTTGACATGCTTTTTTTCTTAAATGTAGAAAACTTTTGAGCGTAAACAATTTTGATTCTACTGTTAAATCCCTAGAGAACGTGAAGAAAAAAAATCCTAAATTTTGTCAGCACACTTTTGTTCTCTCGGGTTCTACTTTTTTGGTGAATTACTCCTTAGCCACTTGGAAATGCTGGAAAATCACATATGCTGATTCTAGAATACTATCCCCTGCTCCCCAAGTCTCCAATTATCCTTTAACTGAGCAAAGCTGTAAGAAAAGTAGCTGTTTGTATAAAATGGTCAGGCAGATCACCTTGGGGGCACGGCAGCATTCCCACTATGCTGCCATTTCTGCCTATCTGACTGAGAGAAGTTTTGGAAAGGCGGAGCAGAAAAATATTTGGCGGAAAATCACGAAGTATCACATCTAGTTTTTTTATTATATAGTTCTCCTTTTTTGACTAATAGATATCCTAATGGAGGAACTTAATAGTTACACAAATAAGAGAAACTGGGATTGATACAGCTGTGAACATACAAGGACTGCAGTTTTTGACTGCGAATCTGCAGACTACTAAAGTAAAAAATCACCTGGATAAAATGAACTACAGCAACAAACCCCAGAACGCTTCCTTGTTAGTTTAAGAAATACTGGATTCATCATTATGACCTAATGTGTCTCTTTACATACATTCCCTCTTTGTTCATCATTTATGTAAGACCAGTTGCCATGACAACTAAAAGAATTGCTTTAATAAAGCAGTGTCCCGCTATTTTTAAATATTGCTGGTTCCTAAGACAAAGAAACCCACCTCACAACTCCAAAGATGCAAAATAATACAATACAAAAGAAGCCAAAGGAAAAAAAAGAGAATCCTGCACACCAAAGGAATTTTGTGGGGAAGGTGGTATTTCTGGTTCACAACTCCAAGCACAAGTTTACTGCCTTTTATAAGCTTTATTACCAATACCTCCTACATCTCTAACTTCATTCTGTGTCCCCATGGCAAACCAATCCAAACCTGTGTCTCCTGATCGCGCTCCAATGAAAGCATAACGATGCATAATGTAAGTATTGCAAGGATCCAGCATTAAGTGCTGAGAGCTCTGCACCCACTGAGACACCTGAGAGCAGATGAAATGTGCTGAGAGAGGCTCACGAGGGACCCTCTGCACATCTGAGCAAACAGCCTCCAAGTAGGGATGTCTCTGCAGGATCAGGTGAGTAACAATCCTAAAGTTCTCTCTTAGTTACAGAGACATGGAAGTGTATTGGCTGCAGATATAACCAGAGCCTGGTGGGAAATTCTGGGAAGGCAAATGCGAACATTTGTTTCACTGCAGTGGAATGCTAACTCTGCACACTGCCATTCTTCAGACAGGGACTTCACTACTGTGCACTTTGTGCTGGTCTGGAGGGACTTCTGCCTATACCAAAACATCGTCCAGACCACTAAGAGTTAACAGAAAATGTACAGAAGAGAACAATCACACACTGTCATGGGAGACAAAATTAAATATCCCAACAGACATTCCTGTTCATACGACATTCTGGCCAACAGCCTCCTCCGATACTACAGCGAAAACAATGCAACTACTTTCATTACTAATGCTAATTCAACGGGAATTTAATGGAGTAAGTAGTTTAAATTAGCATTTTCTTTTAGGAATTCTGGGCTGGCAGTAGTAACATCTGTCTCTCTGAAGTGACAACAGAGAGCTTAAACTTCAGGTCTGCCTGCTCTGCAACATGAGGCATTGCATTACTAACCCGGAGCTAGGTAATCATTCTCCTGCCAGCCTTAATGAGTTTCTAGCTACCTAAGAGTGCTTCGAACTAATGAGCACAGGTAGCACGAGTGGCAGCACAGGAAGCTGGGCCCTAAACCTTGTGCACATCCAGGCAGCGCCCTGGACCCCACTCTGGGTACATTCTAAGGTGCAATTCTGGCACACACCTCGACCTAGTTCTTACTCATGTGACAGTGACTGCCCCCAAACCCAGCCCTGGGCTCCCAGGGTAATTGACAGTGGCACAGCCCGGCTGGATCAGCACCAACTCCAGTCTCTTCCTTGCTTTGCCCATTTCAGCATTGGCAGCACTTGCCCTTCAAAATAGGCTCCCAGAGGACTCACCATGGAAAGCACGCTCCACAAATGGAGAGCTTTCTGTGGGAGGATGAAGCTAAGGTCCCAGGAATCCTTGCGCTGGGTCTGTAGTTAACACTTCATGCTTTTTTCCCCCCCATAAAGTATTTACTTTCAGAATCTTTTTAGAACTGTGTCATTAACACCATGTTTCTGATTTTACATTCATTCATTTACATTACATTTCTGATTTTACAGAAGTTGCTTTTTGAACATATTTCGCAGCATAAATTCTGCTCAACTTATTCCATATATGTTTTTTACTTTTAAAAGCATCCCTCTCAGCCAAACCATGCATTTTTGAGGAGGAATTACCTACTTTAGAATAGGTTACAGTTTGATGTTCAAAATTTCCATCTTTTATGCCTTTGCAACTGTGAAGGAGTTAGTATCATATCTTAATGGGAGTTCGCCCTTAATAAGAAAGCATTAAAACAAGCCAACAATAATAAGCTAAACGAAGGCCATTCTTTTGTCTTTGGTCAATATTTTCATAATGACAAATAGATCAAACACAAGATATTTTTTAAGGCTTCCCCCCCCCCACCGCCCCAGTAAATCATAAATGCTTTGGGTATATTTAATTTCAAAATGAGTTCCCTGTGGATTAGGCTAACACAATGGATGAAGAAAACCTTCCCAAACCCTGCTGCATCTTAGATGGAACAGCACAAAAAACGCTCTTCTGCAGTTTCCCCCTCCTCCTTTTTCAACTGTTCCTCTTTCCCCCACACCAAAGGACCAAGCTGTCGAAGCTCATCAAAAGTTTCTTAGTCCTATTCTGAGGCTTCAAAACACTGTAATACATATTTTTTCTAAATAAATGAAGGCTTTTAGACGATATTCAGAGGAAAATGCTCAAGTGACTATATATTTGCTACACCACACAGATATAGCTGGTATATTTAGAGATAGAAAGATCCCTCCTGCAAGACAAAAAGCAAAGGGAATACCTGTGTTTTGTGACAGTCTGCACAAGTACTGCTTGGTATCTGTGAGAGACTCAGTGGACTGTTACTCTTGCACCTGTACCAGTTTTAATTCTGCCCAGTGAGAGGTGTTTGTAAGACCTGACCAACTTTTCCATGCAAGGACATTGGCCAGACACTGAAAATACTTGCAATACTTGCTTGTCATACTGGATTTAATTTGCAGACTTGAATGTCCTTTCTCCTGTCCTTCTGTCCTTACTGGTTACACAATACCAAGGGCTCCTCAGTGAAATGCAGAGCACAGCTGTTCACAGCTGCTTTGACACATGGACACCAGCCTTGTTACTGGAACAGGTTGGGACTTGGTTCCCCGCCCCACTATATCTGTCTGATGGTAAGTCCTGTTCCTGGAAAAAGCTTCTGTAGGAACTGCAAACTCTGGTCCAGCTGTGGGCAGATGTGAGGGCAGCAGTGGCAGGGGTGGCAGTGAGAGCCCTACGGATACGGCTGCACTACGGCCCCAGTGCAGAAGGGTCCTGCCTCCCTCCTCCTGCAGCTGGACCAGAGAATGAAGGCCTACAACTAGAAGCAAAAGTGACAAAACAAGCTCTCTGTTCGATAAATCACCAACTCTTCCAGCTGGCCTAGGCAGCTGTGATGTCCCGGCCACCAGAACACCACAGAAGCAGCCTGGGATCACCACTTCCCCAGGTGCTGGGTGCCACCTTTGGCCTTCATCCAAACAGGAAGTGTCCCCTCTAAACATTTTCCAAGAGTGGTAAAAGTAGTGACAAATTACTTAAAATGACACTGTAAGATTTACCAGTGTCTTTGGACACAGAGGCCGGTGCATAGCGGGAACATGCGAAGGCTCGGGGAAGCAAAAGCCTCAGTGCAGCTCCACAAGACTGTGAATTTCAGCTTTAGCATGGACGTGGTTTTGGTTACTTACCACATATTTGAAACAATTGAAGTGGGTTTTTTCTGTGTTTACTTTGGAGCCAGCTATTTTTAAGGTCACAGTCCCTGCTAAAGGAGGAAACTGTGTCCCTGAGGTATTGGGAATTAAACAGAGGAAAGAAAAAGGCACAGAGAAAGTAGCTGCCTTACAGAGAGAACTCAAATATTTTGTTTCCTTCCTTGTTCAGTCTGTAATCAAAAAAGAACTTTACAGTAAACACTAACTCATGTTTTTTTAAAAAATGAACGTAATTCTGAATCCACGGGAATTCTTTTTTAACTCCTGGAATCCCTTTCTGATAAACTGCAATATAAAGGGACATTCCCATTTGCAGATTTCCACTTGGCTTTTACAGTCTCAGAGCATAGGCTGGCCACTCCCCTGTCTCTGGTGACACGTGGTGGCACCTATATCCAGTCAAGTATTTTGTGCAGGCAGTTTTCAGACCTGGAGATACAGATGAGGAGGTGGAGGAGAGGCAGAAAATGTTTTGAGGGCCTCAGAAAAGCTGATCAAGACAGAAATCGGACACTGCAGACGGCACATATTGTGCTGTGACCACAGACTTTTGTGCCAGGAACCAGAAGAAATCAGTGCGAAAGGCATGGTGTGGCAAAAGACGGGAGCGAGTGGACAGAGAGGCTGCAAAGACAAGCAAGGAATTGCACCCTAGGAAAAGCAGGACCTACTGTTTCAGACTGCAGCCTGCCCTGCCCCTGGTCCAAGAAGTCACACACCCCTTTACCACAGCACAGCTACACTCTGTATCTGACACCAGAAATTAACTCTGGAGCCTTAGGTCTTAAATAATGCAGAGAAGGATCAAAGCCAGCAGCTATACGAAAAGAGGCTTCTTTCTTAACTTAATTGCTCATTTGCAAAATACCAATGTTATTTATTTAAGTAACTATGACCTCTTTTGATGCACTGGTAATGTTAATGCTCATGTGTGGTTGTCAGAAGAAAATCATGACAATAAAATACTAATACCTTAGATCAGGAGTTGCCCAATCAACTTTGCTGCGATAGCATCCCTAAATAGATGGATCTGCACTGTACCTCTTTGAGGCAGGGGTTACAGCTGTTTCCAGTTCTGTTCCAGGCTCTGCGCTGGCAGAAGACAAATGCATTTGGAGCCATTTTGCAGATGCTTTTTTCTCATGCAAGTACCATGAGAAATACACCAAGATTTTGGGAATCCCTCCTTTAGCTGCCCTCTGCTGTTCTTGTCATATCCCACATTATAGTGGATGCCTGTTCCTCCAGCTGTAGTGCCAAGAAGCATTATTTTGAGGTGCTGAAGATGTCTTCCATGGCTCTAATTAAACAGATCAAACACGTACAGGCAGGGAACAGCATGTGCACACCAGTCCAGAGGACATGTAATGTCAACTAGTGTGAATGCTGAAGGTTTGGTCGCGGAGAGATTTTCCAGCTTTCTGCTAGCGTCAGTGTGAAAGTCCTTGCTTTCACACGGATGCTGGCCAAAAACAGTCAGAGGTTTTTGTAAACCTTTATTTTGTAAACCTTTATATAAAAAAATTCCTTTATCTTGCAGGTGCAAGATGTTTATGCAGTATTGTTGTTACTGACTGAAGAAATATTTTGAAATGGGTGTTGTAGAGTTCAGCCAATCGTTATGGGAGGTGGATGGTCAAAGGACCAATAACCTTATGCCACTGAAGCGAACTAAGATATATAAACGAGTCTGTAAATTAATAAATAATTCCATTTCTTCCTGGACCGAATCTATGTCATTTTCTTGCCATCCCCAGTACAACAGCAACAAAGTAGAACTGGAACAGTTTCACTGGAACAACATCAGGAAGGCCAGAAAGTGAAGAAAGACTCTTGCATGCCTTGACAGTGGTACAACACTGGACATCATCTGTTCCTTATGTAGATGTCAGCAGCAAGATACAATGATTAAGCGAACGTCATTAGTATCTACTTATTACTTGGGCCAAACTGGGATAAAGAACAGCAGTTCTTGAATAGAAGATGATAAACTCTGGGGAGAAAAACAGGGATAGGGGAGGTATATACGAGAGTTCTACGAGTGGAAAAGTAAGAATTTATATGAGTTACTCCTTCAAAAAGTGAGTGCTCTGTCTCACACCCAGGTATCACAGTAAGGATACGGCTTCTGTTTCAGCTGTTTCTCAAATCTGGGACATTAATAAAAATGGGACAGGAGCCCACGACAATATAAGATAATTTTCTCTTCAGAAATTGTCTTCTAGATGCATATGAAATTTACCCTTAGGTGATATCTACACGTTCATATGGAGCCTCACCTGAGTAGGGTACACACCTGTATTTACTTTCCAGTGACACCAAAGAGCCATGCAGCCTTTTTTTTTTAATCACCTGCACAGATACTCTGTAACACATGTGTTACTGTAAGAAAGAAAAAATACACATCAGGGGTGACTGCTACTGCTGGGAAGGGAAAATGTGTGACCTCTCAATCCCAAGTAAACACATTAGTAGGCTTTAATAAAGTCAAGTGATATCATTAGCTGTATTAGCACCACTAAAGAGTTCTCTAGGTATAAAAGAACCATGCATGCAGAATGATAGCATCAGTACATTCAAGAACTAATGGTATTACAGCCATATGGTTACCACTTTAAGAACCAAGCTTTCAAGGGTTCAAGAAAGAGATTAAAACCCTGTAAATCATATCTACATAGTGAATACACAAGAGTTATATTTTGTTTAGAGACTTGTTTTATTTAAATTCTGCTGCAGTCAATACATATTTTGGAAAGCAATGCAAAACTCCTCAAGCAGATAATATTCTTCAATGTTGTTTGAATATGAGAATACTCCTCTTGATGTGCTGAGGTAATGCAGGCTTACCAAGAAAGATGTTCTAACTGAAACAGGTGAATTAACAACCCTGAAAGAAGGTGAAGGTTGCACAGATAGGAAGAGCACTGTGGTACACTTGACCAAAACCAGAATGCCATGCTGTGGGACTGTGGAGTTTTCCACAAGTTTAGGCTGTGGCAGGATGTTCTAAGCCTTCCTTGTATGAAGGTTTGGTCTTCTAGCCCTCTGAAGGAAGAAACACTTTCCAAAACATGAACAGTCTACTATGCTGTTTAGCAATGTTTCTTGAAAGTACACTTTAAGGACAAAGAGCAGAAAAAATATCTGTTACCACGAATGATCACTTTCTCAACTTTTTAATGCACATTACGTGACTTACCAAAATACTTCTGTTTTTGAGCCATACTACATCAAGTGTCCCTTGTTGGTTTTGACATACTATCTGGAACAGCCAATGGTTAACAGATTCTGATTTGCATGTTATCAGCGAAACTGAAATAAAGAACAGAATCTTGTTCAGAATTACTTTTATTCTCCATGCCTCAAGGAATTCAAGCACTGTCAAACTTCAGTACTGACATATTTGAAAATCCCAGTGAGCTGTTAAAGACAATACCCCACTCATCAGAAGCCAGTGCCAAATGATTCCACACAAGATGGACCTAAGTGAAGGCAATTTTAAAATAAGGTCTCATCTATGAAATCTTTTAATCAGTAACACTTACTGTTCAGCTCATGTCCAAGAGTAAGTCTGGAGCCTGTTTTTAGTAGCATGCTGTTCAAAATATGATCATTGCTTAAAAAAAAAGGAAAATTTTCTATTTATGGTTCTCAAGATTTTCAGTGTGACCATTTAAAAAACTTATGAAAGAATGCCACATTTGTATTTATGAACAGCATGGCTCATGCACCTTCATACTGACTGCAATATGTTATTAAAAGCAAAAATCTTCAGCTTTTTGTAGCTGAACCTTGTCAGAATGCAATTCAGCAACCCAAAGTACCCATCTCATTTACCTCCCTGGCCTTGATTTTACACATTAATAATTTGACCACTATTACTACCAAAACAAAAAAAGAGTCCATATGAGCTGATATTGGAATAACAAATCTCTGTCACTGCATAGCAATGTCAGAGATAGAGAACACAGTATTCTGGTGGGCTCTGCAACAGTTGTGTAACTTACACCTTGGGACTTTCAACACTGACTGTGTTCTCAGCTGCCATAAGGTCCAACAAATTATGTGATGCAAAAAAATCCTGCTGCATTGAATGCAAGAAACTAACTGGTGGGAAAAAATCATCTACCTGTTACACTGTGCTTTGTATCTGGGAACAATGCCAAATTGCCCCTCAGGACTGTTCAAAGGTTGTAGCAGAGTTTTTCAGAGTATTTGAGATTACATCATTTAGCTGTAAAATCCCATTGTGGATATAATAATGTTTGCTATATCTGGAATTACTGCAAGCATCCTGGCAACAAAAGCAAGAACACACCATCTTCCTCTGCTAGAAAGTTGCTGAGAAGGTAGTTTTAGCTTCAAGAAACCATGACCGCTCTTATTAAGCAGGACACATTATAATCACGGTCTTTTCTGTCATCCTCAGGTCTGATAACACAAGTATCCCACCTGAAAATTGTCACTGGCAAAATACCTTTTAATTCAGAAGGAAAGCACACCCATAATGGAATCTGAATTGTGCTTTACTGCTTCTAAAACTTCACAGTGTACTGATTCCAAGAAGAGATCGGCCTCCATTTTGGTAAGCAAGTACCAGCTTTTTAACTTATTGTCAGCTGCTGCATTATTCACATGTTCTTTCACCTTGCCCAAGGTGAGGCTCATTATTCTTTAAGGATTAAAGGAGTTTATATGGGGCTTGCTAGTAGCCAGGTAGGGGTCGGTCTCTTCTCCCAAGTAACAAGTGACAAGACAAGAGGAAACAGCCTCAAGTTGTGCCAGGGGAGGTTTAGGCTGGGTAACAGGAAAAATTTCTTCATGGCAAGGATTGTCAAGCATTGCAACATGCTGCTTGGGGTAGTGGTGGACTCACCATCCCTGGAGGGATTTAAAAGATGTGTAGATGGGGACACGTTTTAGTGGTTGCCTTGGCAGTGTTTGGTTAATGGTTGGACTTGATACGAGACGTCTTTTTCAACCTAAAGGATTCTATGATTCTGTAACACTGCAGCAACAAAATACAACTTTTCTTATATTCCTGAATTTCTAATGACATAAAGTGGTATTAATAAAATACTCTCAGGGCAAGCTAGGGCAAGTAGTCACCAAAACACCAAAACAAATACATTCAGACACAGCTTAAAATATATTAAAACCATTCAAAATTCATGTGATTCTATCCTTCCAGTCAAAGGGAGCAAACCAGGAGGAAAGGTTCTCAGGTGTAATTCGTGATGCAGCTTTCAGTGAGCAGCTATGACCACAGACACCGAACAGCCACAACCCTTGTTATTCCTCAAAGCACTGCACAGAGAATGCCCAGATGAATGGAGGAATCATACCCCAGGATGCCTGTGTGCTGAAGCAGGCTCACCCCATGCACAGGGAGATGAGGAGAACCCTCACTTGGGCTGTGACAGTTGTGATAACACTCATGGTCTGGCTACAAAGAGCAAAACTCTCCACGGGTGCTTTACTGTGATTTAATCTTTAAGGAAGGATAGTATTTAATCTTGCTAATGACATTTTGTAGGAACTGCTTCAGAGACATTCTTTCATATGAGAGACTGAAATGTTAAGGGTTAATGACTCAAATGATGGGCCATTTGCCAAAGCAGCAGGTGCTTTGCTGAGCCCCCCAGCTGGAGCAGAGGAGAGGTTTTGGGTGTGTGGTGGGGAAACTTCTGGTCTGCAGAAGCACCACCTGGGGGCAGAGGGGGTGAGCACCCACTACCGGAGGGTGACCACAAGAAACCGACCTTTGTTTAGCAACAAGCTGGTTTTGAGTCAGATAAGGGAAGAGGTCGCTAAGAAGCAGATCCTGTGAGGTGGAAGAGTCCTTTTGATCACGGCAATGTCCTCCCTTACACAAGCAGCTCAGGTGTAAAACTCTACCTGACCCTGAGGAAGTATCAGGACATTCACATGGAGGCCTCAGAGTTTTCATCCCTTCTGATGGGGCATAACTGGCTCAACTGCACTGACGTGAGAGGCAGGGTCACGTCTTAGAGGGCATCATAAACCATCAAAGATCCCTGAAACGCCCCCAGACTCATTTCTGCGGCCTTCCACCAGAGAACTGTGCGTGATCCACAGTGCTGTATCAGACAGTGTAACACTTCCCACACCCCCAGGAGAGGTACCTGGGCATTCCCAGCTGAACCTGAACACTGAACCCACTGAACTTTGTGTTTCACGGATCAAGGCTGAGACCATCAGCTCAACCAACAAGCACTGAAATTGCAACAATCAACTCTTGTCACTGGATCCATGGGTGGTGGTATCTTTCCTCCCCACTATCTACTCTTCTCCTTTCTTCTTCTTTCTTTCTTTCTTTTCCTTATATGTTTTCTTAAGTGGTATCTCTATACTTTTATATTGCTGTATTTCTGTAGATACTAACCAAAGCAGCTACATACTTCCATTGCAACCAAACGGTTCTAAAATAAACCTGCTATCTATCTCCCTATCTCTCTCTCTAAAAACACAGTGTCACTTCACTCTAATCCACCCCAAGGGATCTATTAACAGGAACCTCAGTTACCCCACCTTTGGGGGTGGGTCATAACATTTCCCTCATCAAAATTATTTTTATTGTCATCAGTACAAATTAGGCTCCCAAGTCTTCTTACACACACAATGTCAAATTGAACTGATCTAAATCTATTTTCTTTGCTTCATAAATTTTTTTCCTACAATGGATATATACACATTTGTGTAAATCCGTATTCTAAACCTTACTCTATTATTTTAAATAATAACTAGCAGTTTCAAAGACAAGGTAAAATAAAATATAATAAATTATAACAACTTCTTAAATTATAAATAATAAATTAAAAAGAAAACCAATACTCAGCTTCCACTGTCAAACTTCTCACTTCAAACTGCTCTGCTTCTACAAGGAAATTAAAGTTTTATGCCCCCAGAACTGGGAATCCAATAGGAGCCTGATCCTTTGCACATGAAATGCCTTCCTTTGCCTCAAATCTCAAAGCCAGCTCCATTCTGGTTCTCTCCTTCCCATTCCATATGTGCACTAAGGATTCCTTTCCGCTTTCCTTGGCCCATTATAACTGATACACATTTAACTATGCACACACATATCCATAAAATAAATAACATGTTCTTCATTTTTATCCTCTGAAATATGAATTAAGGAATTGTCTTTGGTGATAGTCTGCTCTTTTGTCTGTGCATTACCAGCAAAAGAATAACAATGCTCAATGGATTTCAATCAAGAATTAACAAGAGGAATGAAAAATATTTTATGCAGTTCCATTTCTTCATATGCACAACTAAATCAAGCATGTCTTCTCATATTCGTGTAGACGGACACCGTTTTCATACAATTACAAATAATCACTGAGAGTATCAGACCAGTAAAAAGTTAGTGGGGAACAAACACATAAAAAACCCTTTCTGGTTTTGTTTATTTATCACTATTTCATGGCACTTTTTCCTATTGTAAGTCAACCACTTTGACATTGCTGAAAGAACCCTTGTCCAATAACAGCAGGATGAAAAAAAGAAGCCCTGCAGAAAAATTATTTTCTGCAATAAACTAAAAGTAAACCAAAACAGGGCTCAATATTCACACGACATTTGAAATTTTATTTCCCAGATTTTACTGGGGGAAAAAAGGTCAAGCTAAGCACCCCCCTTTGGCTCTCCCATTTTGGTAATTCCTCACTAGTGTGTGTACCTACAGAAGACTTCATCTGAATTTCAGTTTAATCTCTCCCTTGACTATCCTGGAGACATTCTGTTTAAACATGGTCTCATTTTCTTCAAGTCATGTTATGCGTTTCTTCCCTGAAGTGCAGTGTGTTGTCCTGAGAGGGTAATACAGGTAACATTTAATACCTAATTGTAAAATAATAATAGCATTTATCAACCCTGAGTTCCACTGGCACTACTAATTCTCACAACATATACTACATAACTGAGGCCACAAGCTCTGGGACTCCAAAATTCATTTTTAGGTCCAGCAGCAAGGAAGAGGGAAAGAGAAGTCCCTTTGCATGGAGACCAGTGACTAAACCAAATCTCTGTCCTGGTTCTGACAGCTGCCCTTAGGATTTTCTCTCGCTCTCCCGAAAATACAGTGTTTGTGCAATCACAAGGAAGCAAGAAAAACAAAGGATCCATAAAACATACCTGAATTTCCCTTGCAATGGCAGCTCATTTTCCATTTGTAGTTTTGTACTGAACATTCATTAATTTAACAATAAAACAGTGGATAATCCACAAAGCCTATGGGGAAGTCTTTAATTTCAGTTTCCTTTGTGTAATCATTCATAAAAATATCCTCAGAGTAGACATGTACTAGACACAAACAGCTCTGCATCTGGCTACAAGGATGTAGATGAAATATGTAAACTAAACAATGTACAAACTAATACATACTGGTAATGCAGGTATAATCTTAAAAATCACAGCTTCTGTCTAAAATTCACAGAATTTCAGTTTACGAAAAGAACACCACCTTTGCTAGTGGAATATGCTGCTTTCACCTGACATATTGCTGCATTTTCCAGACTCCTGGAATCACGTGGCTGCTTTGCCACATGCACTCTAAGAAACACCGTCTCAGCAAGTGTCACTGGAGGAGTCCTCACGTTAAACAGCTTACTGGGGGTTTGACACCCAAAAAAAAGACCTAAGAAAGCCTTCCCATAGCTGAACACGTATTTGCTTCAAATATTAATATGATGCTCCAGAACAGTGCAACATTTATGAACATCTGAAAATGTTCTGGCCATGTGGAGACACTACACCTATATTCTACACTTCCAAATTTTATTTTGCTTTTAATTTAAATTATCAAAGCATAAAGAAGTTTAAATACTGAAGGATCTAAGCATAAATTCATTAAACTTGTAAGTTTATTTATGTAAGCAGAGAAAAACAGGAAACTAAAACAATTGTAAAATATTTTCAGTAACTGAAATAAAGTAACTGATATTAAGTAGGGAAGAGAAATCTGTATTTTGTTTTAATATGCAATTTTAATATAACACCTACTTAGGGTGGCATTTGAGAGCTCACATAAATATTTTAACATTCTAAATTGCATCTTTACTGAACTGTACATAATCACATTTATTATTGCAATTTTCATGGAAACAGAAACCTGGTAAACATACATTTAATCCCAGTACCTTAAAGCAGTAACAGAGCTGCACCTTTGCCTGCACTCTATGCCCATCTTCGCTGTGCCCAGGACTATTTCC
This sequence comes from Rhagologus leucostigma, assembly GCA_013397725.1. Lineage (NCBI taxonomy): Eukaryota > Metazoa > Chordata > Aves > Passeriformes > Rhagologus > Rhagologus leucostigma. Next base: position 743,807 of record VZTD01004420.1, read on the forward strand.
AAGTGGAAATGACTCCTTAAGCTATAAATGCACAGTAAGATACATAACTGGCTGCATGACTGAAATGGCTTCCGGAAGGAGGAGGCAAAATCTGAACTGTCACCTCCAACTCTGTTTCTCAGTGACACGGAGGCAGACTCCCACAAATAGCTGGAAAGTTATATTAAGAGGCTGTGCGATGTCCTGCCAGGGTCTTTTCTAGGCTTCTAGAGCACAAAGGTCATATATTGTTTATTTATAGATAAAGAGGATACTGCACAAACCAGGAGGTTTAGGGAAGCCTGTGCTTCTAAGCTAAAAAATTCTGTGAAATAATGTAATATACACCATATTTTGAGAAATTAATTAAAAGGTGTCCCCTTTAACTAATATACAGTTTTGATTTGAGAAGAAAAGATACATGTCTAAACCTTGCTCAGCTGGGACAGAGCTTGCCTTGACTTACTATTTAAAAGAAATTTACAGGAGATTCCTCCTCTTTTAGATAGACTGAGCAGTGTCGTGACGAGGATTCCTCTTACTACGTATTTGTAGAGCATTTAGCACAGCTCTATCTTTTGTCTCTACACACAAAACTACCTTCTCCTCTGCATCTCATGGTTGGATTCGATCATCCTAGAGGTCTTTTCCAACCTAAACAATTCCATGATTTGAGTAGCTACTGTAGATGTTGTAAGTACAATGCTATGTGTCCACCCTGGGCTGCAGGGCTTGGTTAAGGTTTGATTCTCACCCCAGCCCTGCCAATCACTCCTGCCTTGCCTCTGCTCCCCTGGGACCAGGTAGTAGAGCGCTAATGTTTGCCAGACAGCTGTTGTGTGCGTTAATTATCTCCACAAAGGGAAACAGAATTACTGCAAATTCTCGTCCAAGGACATTAAGTGCATGCAGTGTCTGTCAGTAACTTCAGCAAATCAGTCAGTATTTTGAGTGCATACAAACACAGGCTGTTCTCCAACAAATAAACATTTTTTTCCTCTTTTCAGTTAAAGAAAGGACTAAAGTAGCCCCCAGTCCTGTAGTGAACCCTGCTTTACCTCCCACTCCTCACTTATTAACAGGCTGGAAAACGAAAGCATAATGTGCCTCTCTCTCCAGACAATGTTTTTATTTGAACATTTCTGATTTTCAAACCTGACAGAGCCTTTAATAAGACATAATAGGCAAGCTGAATGTCAGTCCCAAGAGTCAGAAAAACACTCCATTTTAACCTGTCTGAAATGCAGCAAACAGCTTCAAGAAAGAAAATGAACAGATGGAATTACTTCAGTATTCTGTGTTAAGACACTTCTACTGTATCAGTCTGAAAGACGGGTGTACACTCGACATATATGGCCTCTGGAAGATGTACAATGTCACTGATTTTAGAAGTTTATATTCAAGCTTTTTGCTTAGACTGCATTTAGTTTGATTATAAACAGTATTTTCCCAATTCAATTCAGAAATTAACTGATTTCTTACCTTATCTGAAAAATACAGCTGATGGGGATGTTCCTAAGGCAGCAAAGCTGGTTATTGCTGGTCACTCCTGTCCCACAGTGCTGAGGTTTATGGTTTCCTGTGGTGATGGGCAGGACCATTTTCTCAATCTATTGACCCTCACAGTTTCCTTTCAATTTCTGCTCAACAGCAACACCTGTGGGAAAAATAATTTCCATTTTTTACCACTTCCAGCATCTCTTCTGCTACTTTTGGCATGGCTTTTGATGGGTTGCATCTTTCACTGCCATCAATGTCCACGGCATTTTCTTCCTACACCTTCTATCCTGCTGCCCTCATTCCTTTCCACCCTAATGATGACTTTTCATTCATTCCCCTTCCTTCCTGTTTACCCTCTGCCTATCAAGAATACTTAGGAAAACCCAGAAAGATGTTTTTTTTAGACCCTGGGTTAAATGTCAGCATCCACGTTTATTTCCTGCACTGAAACAGATTTTCAAAACAGCTTCTCTATTTTCCACTGCTAGCGACACCACTGGTGTCAGATTTTCAAGTGAGCACAGCATCAACCTGTTCCTGCTCCAATTCTTATGATCAGATATTTGGAATAGCTCAGGGCCAATAGAGCTAAGCATTTTTTAAAGTCCGGTCTTCTGTCCTGCAGTCTAAATAGGACTTCAGAATTTTTGACACTGTGACCCTAATCTTTCAGTGCACCATTACGTCATACAAAAAAGAAGGCATTTTGTCTTCTCCCAAGTGTTATCTTTGCATAAGAAATTCAGGCTATATGTGGATCAAATATTGTACTATACACAGCTTGTCTTGAATTTTAACCTGGAACTCTACTCGTTTGGAAATACCACTGTTACGTAATGTAATGTTATGCATTATATTTATTATATTTTGCCAAAAGAGAAGATTTGACTTTTAAGACAGCTCAGTTTCAGTGGACTAAGATTTGCAAAGTCCATTTGCACTAAGAAACCTTCTCAAAATGAAATCTAGTAAGGAAAAATTCCCACAGACAGCAAGACCCTACGGCGATTTAGTTAAAATCAGTCTCTCAATAATCATGATTTTGTATGTTTGTTTGGCTGGTCATTTGGTTTTGCAGGAATAATCTTATTAGTCTACAAAACCTGGTGAGCAAATTGTAATTTTAATACTTTTCTCTTTCCATTGTCTTCCATTTGAAGCTCTTACTGTGTTTTTATTTCACAGAAGTTGCTATGAAGGGGAAACCATGTCTGCAGACACAGCGGCTCAGGCAGCTGAAGTTACTGAAGTATTTATTAGCCCATCCTAAGGAGATCTTGTGTCTCAATATGTAACAGAGTGATGATCTATGTTGTTCCTATCTTCTATAGATGTCAGGGTTCCTCATGTACCTCTACCTCTCTCTTTCCATTACTTCTCTCTACCATTAATCTCTCTTATCACTGGCAAGCAGAAACATCCCGGAACACGTTGATCTCAATAAGCTCCCAGTCAGAATCAGGGTTCTACACAAAACAAACACTATCCAACACAGGATAGCAAAGTCAAAAGCATATGGTGTTTATCCAGCAAACAAAAAAACCCCACCGTAAGTGTTGCAACAGGATTAAATTTTACAAACAGAGAGGTACTTCCAGAGTAACACCCAGACTCAGCAGCCCAGCACAACTCAGTCTGAAATGTGCAGAGGAGTTAAATGCATGGTCAAATGCTTCATTAACTGGAATCCATCAGGAGTTTTTTTGCTATTACCAAATATGCTCACACTTAAAACTGATATGGCTGCTAAGACTTAACTTCTCTTGAAGCACAGACCCTTTAAGTTACTAGCTATTTCACTCACAAGGCAACCCGGTCCTGGATTACTTAACTGTGCTCCATCCAGCACACTAACCTAATGCCTAAACACCAATTACATTTCAAAAATAGAATCTTAAAAATCCTTTTCCAGTTTCACTGTTGGACTCTATAAGGCATCCTTCTATCTCCAACTAGCACGAGATAGTTTCAAAACAAACAAAAACGAACTGGCTCTTCACAACAGGTGTGTTATGCTGTAGGACTCCTCGTGAGGGAGGCTGCAAGGCTCAGAGGGAGGTCGGGCAAGTTTACAAAACAGAAATCCACTTCAGTTGCTAATGAGAAATAAACTATGCCTGGTTGCATGTTTCTCTGGGGTGGGGGAGCACCAAGAGATCGCTTAGCTGAAATATGATCTACAATTTCCTTGTCCTTACACACATCCTTAGGCATTTGGGTTTGGACAGGGCTGAGGACAGGTGCCAGTCTGAGCAGCTGGAAAGTCCTTCTGCTGCAGGATGAGTCCCAGTACTAAGCTCAGATGTTCCAGCCCTTCCTGAAGGGAACTCTGACTCCATGCACACTGCTGTGGAGCAAGTGATCAGCAACAGTTTTAAACAAAATGCACAGTATACACACTGAGGCTTAACCAAATCCTGTTTCAGCCCACTGCCTCATATTGAACAAAAAAGCTTCACCATTTTTAAATGTTACTGTTTTAAGGAAAAAACTACCTATTTTTTCAGTTCCACCCAAAACCAAATAGCTCCAGATATAGTTAAAAAATAATAGAGGCTTTGTGAATTTTTAATGCAGTTCACTTTTATGTTCCAAATTAAATTTCATACATCTAACCAAATCAAAACTGCTCTACTGATCACCTCAAGTTCCACCAATCCATTACCAAGTTTAAGGACTTTTAATTCAACCGCTCCACCTGCACATATGAGTCCTTAGTATTCTTAGCTAAATCAGGGAGCAAAACCAATTGAATCTGTGAGAAAAACACATTTGCCTCTTCCCCTCTCCTATCAGAATCAGATGTAAGAAGAAATTCCACCATTTCAGTTTTTTTCAAGAGGCTGCCAACTGATTCTGCAGATTCAGCTAAAGAACAGACTTCAGTGCATTTCTCCAAACAGATTCTCCTCATCTCTCTGTACAGAATACAAGAACAAAACTAGAAAAGGGGCAGGGGCCACGACTACAGCAACACAGAAACTTCACAGATCTGTACAGGCCTTTGTGAGCAGTCAAGGTCTTATTTTCATCTTTCAGGTGAGAATTTTAAGATACTGAATCTTGAAATGGATTATAATTTTGCCAACTGAAATTTCACCCAAACACACTTGGCAATCAGTTCCACCAATTATAATTCATAAGCAGCGCCTTGGCTGCAGCCTAGCATGACGGCTGTAGTTACTTGGAAACATGCTTTCAGTTTCAGGGACGAAAAGCAAATCTTAATGTTTTAAGAAAACTGTTAAATTGTTTCGATTGAAGGTGAAAGTTTTGCCTCCTGTCTTTATTCTAAGCAATACAACAGTTTTCTTAAACTGTTGAAAAGTGCCCTGCATTACCAACTGAAAGCAGGCTGAAAGCAGGCTAATAGGATTTAACTAGGTGAGATTACCCTTGGAGTGTGTAGTCTCCATGTACTGTCGCAGGGTCAGGGTCATCCTAACTGTTGTGTCTTTGTTTTTCTAAGTGAAGGGAGAGAAAAATCTAGGCCCCTCTGAGGTTTGGTATCTAACCCATCTTTGTGTAATTTTTAACACTGATTTTCCTGTGGCTTAAATCAATCCTCCCAGTATGCACAGGAGGCTACCGGGATGTGTCACGTGAACGCCCTCCTTTTCCCCTAGCAGACTTCTGCCTGATGATCTCATTCTCCACTCATATCTTCTCATCCCATCTGTAGGCCAATAACTCATAAATCTACCCCTTCTTTCAAGGCTTGTCTCATTTCATCTCAAACTGTCTCACGACTCTTCTTGGGTGTTCTGTTGTCAGTTATGAGTCACTATAACTCAGACTTAATTCATATCTGAAACTCTCTTCCCGCCCTATATTACTTGTCAATAAATGCTACTTAGGTCCAATGAATGCCCTGCCTCCAGAAAAGAAAAATAAAAGGGAAAAAAACCCGCAAATCATGTTTTTGAACATTATCAAGGAAACCAAACTCACAGACCACAAGTTCAGGAACTTTAAAAATTAAGGCTGTCCTTAATTTGTTTTTTCCCTCCTTGGTGTCATCATTGCATTTAGATGTTACAGCTGACATTCAACTAACCACTCCTCCCTAGTCTTCATTTTGCATCAGGAACTGCTCATGTCTCGGCTGTGTAGTAGGTGCAAAGCCATAGTTTTGAAACAAAGGCATCCAAAGCACCCCACCAACTTAACAGCACCCTGACATCATGGTCACCACTCAGTGCAGAACCAAAGTTCAAAACAAGGAACTGACCCTCCTACACTGTCTGGAACTGCCTTGGTTACCAGACCCAGAAAAAAATCACATTCTCTATTAGTTATTTGATACTAATTCTTCCTGTGCTCAATGCAGAGTGTTTTGGAATGAGAAGGACCAGGGTTTTGAAAGTTTTGCCAAGTTTTATAATTAGGAAAATTTCCTTTTAAAATGCCATCATCTTCTAGAAATACTGACTGTGATAAAATACTGATTTCAAGTTTCTCAAAGTTACAAAAAATTTGTGAAATGGAAGCACTCCTTCCGTGAAAACAGAACCAAATTAAAATCTGCATCTCTCAAACACGGCAACACTTGTAAGCAGCTTTGTTATACCTGTAATTTGTTTAGAAAATAGTGTATCAGGATAGTGTTAGAAACATGAAATGTATGCAAAAATCATTAAGTACATTTTTTCCCCAAAGAAGGAAAAAAAATTTCCTTTCTAAAATAGCTTGTTACTCATAGTTACCCAAATCATATACAGTCTGAAATTTCTAGGAGGAAAATCTGACTTTTACAGTTTTCTTATTTTGAGGAATGATCACGATCTGAAATTCAATGTCTATTTTCCCCATAATGATGAGTTTTCAGAACATTAAGGAAGGTCAGTAATTCTCATCTAAAATACTGGATGTTTGATTTGACCACCACCTTTGGGTACAAAACAAGTCCATAATTTCAGCTTATAGAATGTTCTCAGGTATTATTCTTCCTATCTATTGTCAATAAACCTTGTGTAAGGCCTGTTTCTCCTGTCTTTAAGTGATAACTCTTTTGAAGGAACTGCATAACTGAGTGGTAAAACATTTTTTAATATCAAGTGTACTTATTTTCAAAAGGATTAGAAGTTTAAATTATTTAGATACAATTAACCTTCTTGAAAGAAAACAGTATCACTTTTCAAAGTTGAATAGAAACCTTTCCTAAATCTACATTAGGAGATTATGACAGCAGTTTCCTGTTCTTACAGAGAAGACTCTAGTTCTGAAGTGAGACAGAAGATGTTTCTGAAGGCTAATGAGCTGGCTCAAGGTTCTAAAACATTTGGAAGAAAACCAAGAATTTTCACCACTGAGTTTACTTATTTTGGACGCCACAGCAAGCAACTACTTGCATTGAAGGTCCAATGCTGAAAAAAAAAGTAAAAAAAAAACCCCCCCAAAACCCCAAAACAACAACAACAAAAAACCCCCCAAAACCCACAAAATACTGAAAGGAAAAGTACTAATAATACTACACCATCATTCACTGGTCCCATGTGTTATATCTGCATTATATGCAGCAAAACCTGGTGCTCTGGGATTTACTGTCAATTTTCCATATAACTTATCTGAGGTTCTCTCAGATGAAGTGAACTGCATGAAGTCCCAGAAGCAGTTTGGTAGCAGAATCTGAAAGAGTACATCAACAGTGTTTTTGAACACACTACCAAAACCATGGGAATACACACATAAAAAGATACAAACATGAATAAATATCTGGAAGCTGACAGAGTGTGTAGTTCAGGAATTAAAATTATATCCAGAGTGACTTTTCTGTTTACTTGCATCTGCTTTTCAGTCACATATGAGAAGACATTCCACAAGAGTGGTTTTTCACATATTAGTGATATAATCATTAAATATATACCCTTAGCAGGTACCTCTGCTTTTGTGGAATTGTTTAAAATACTTAATTATTAACAATAGTTAATTATAACAGCTTAATCATTGCAATGAGCTAACATTAAGATTGCAATGACTGTACAAATAAAGTGTTTTCTCTGAATGCACCTTGGTATTGGTGCTCTGCACAACTCTTACCTTTACTCCCATTAGCAGCTCATTTGCTCTCCCCAGTTAATCAGCTACAAAGCTATGTACAGCCAACCTCTGCACTTACATCATCATACAAACATGTACGTAATTCCTTGCTGCCATTAAGTTGTCACATTGCACATCGATAGCCTGTCTGTCATCACCTGCTCACATGCAGCATGGAAAAGGAATCACACAGGTGTTCTCCTTGCTTCAGACATGGAACATAGACTCAACAGAGCTGTGCTACTTTCTCCTGTATGTATTCATAAAACAAATATCTATTTTCCTATTATCTAGAAAACTACAACATTTCTCTAGATCGTTCTTGCTTTCCAACTAGAAAGTCTCATTTCTGCACTGAGAAGAACTGTAAATGCCTTATTTTCTTTCAGCTGTATCCAGGACATATATACAACCTAAAGCTCACAAAAATCCTTGAGGCCTGGCAAGTGACACAGGACCTCTGGCACCTCTGGGAACCAAAATTAATTTCTTCTTCACTGTAGGCCTAGCCCAGGACCTAATTCCTGAGGTCACTGGAGTGTTACAGTGCCTTAGCCCATCAGCAGAGGAGGGGCTGTTTGCTTTGCTTCAGCAGAGGTCAGAGAAGGATCATCCTTCTCCACCACTTCTCATACGGCCATCAGTGCTCTGGGCAGTAACAGATGGTAAAATCTGACCTGGCTAACAGATGTGATGGACAGCAGCATCAACATGTTGACCTTGGAGCTGCAACTCTACCTTTTCAAACCTGGCTCCATCTTTAAGTTCCACGAGGGCATTCTGACTAAACAACTTTCATCCTTCACATGACTTTTTGTTTATTTACGTCATTTTCTCACCCACTTTGTGTGAGTTAACAAGAACAAGAACTGCAGAGCACACCATGTGTGTGCACCAATTACTGGTGTAGGATATGAAAGTGCAAATACCTGAACGCCTTCCAGATTAGTCTCCAGTGGCTCCTCTTTGTGTGTTCTGAGTTCATTTTGCCAGATTACTGCTTCTTTTTAGGGGCAGCCTGAGACAGATATGCTGGAACAGCAGAAGAAGAAGCCATCTGAGTACAAATTTAGTTAGAAAACACAGAATAAACACAGCAAAAGTCAAAACATCATCATTAAAGTACTGTTACCCCCTACAATCTATTTGGCTGATAAATGTGACATACCATGCAGAACAGATAAACAAGCAACAGCAAACAAACCATGTCATTTCATAGGAAAGGATGGAATATATTTGCACTGTTCCTTTAGCAATTGTTTTGAACCTCCTGAACTGAACCACTCTCAAGACTACTGGCAGTGCTTGAAGCTTTGCTGGATTTAGTGACTACTTTGTCAACCCTTCTCCTGCTCCCCTTCTTCAGCTGAACCAGAAATGTGTTTTAGCTGGGGTGCAACATCTGCATACACACACACCTCACTGGCTTAGGCCAACTCACCTGGAGTGTGAATGTTATAGGAAAGCTACAATCCAAACCTAACGAAAACTTTCCATCTATTTGTTACTCAGGAACCGGGGACAAATGATTTGTTGTTCACCAGGGCCAAATCACCTGTCATAACAACTGGCATAAGCTTGCATTGAGTAAAGTGATGCTGTACCAGTTCGTACAAGCAGAGAATTTAGGAAAATGCCCTGGGAAATACCTCTAAATTCATCACAATAAACACCACAGAATTGTTTTCTCTCTAGGCCAGTGAGAAATGTTTGTTCTACCTTTGTGGAAGAGTTGGTTCACTGACAGTAACATGAAGATAAATCAGCCTAAGCACACATACATTGCAACTTCACATAGACCTGGGTGAGAACAGAAATGTTACAGAATGCCCAGAATATGCTTCATTTCTCCTTCTTCGTTATTTTCCTTGATTCTGCTTGTCTTTCAAAACTCCAGGCAGCCCCACCAACCAGACACTGACATGGGCCATATCAGGCACGAGTCCACATCTCCTCCAACCCCTGGTTCTCCAGGTCTCTGCCTCTCCTCACCATTCAGTCCTGATGACTGCATGGCAGATTGACGCATCACCTCATCACAGGTCAGACAGTAGCACAGAGGTCTAAGATCCAGATCCGGTAGCAAAAGACCCACATGCTTGTTCCCAGTTTCAAATGCTTCTGTTTGCTAAGTTTTTGCCTTTGTGTGAACATAAAGCTCTATATATCCATTTCAAACAGGTTCTAAAATGCACCTACTGTTCATATAAAGTACCTTCCATAAAGGTATTCTTTCATGAAATATCGCTGAGCTTGGGTCTCTTATGAATATTGATGCAAGCCTGACATTTTCAAAACTTGGGGCAATGTGATTTTAGAAGATACAATCTTCCCTAACAGCAATTTCTAAAGATTTGGGTCCCTCTGAAGATTGCTGAACCTGATCACCTAAAATCACTGATTGTTTTCCAATATTAAGGCAATGTATATTGTGAAAAATGACAGAGTGGCCACTATTTGGAAGAGATTAAATGATTTACACATCAGTAACATCCCATGGAGTTCAAAACCATGTCCTTTCCGGGTAGGCAAATTCTGCCAGTAGCTGCAAGTATATAATCTCCCTAAAGTAAACTGTAAGGCTAGAGTGGAAAATGATAGATAAAGTAAACTCTGTGCACTGAGTAACTGCAGGGAGTCTAAAGCTGAGGATCTAATAATTAGTCTTATCTCTATCAAGGTGTAACAAGAATAAGCTGAGAAGTGCAAGAATGCCTGACAAGGCCCCAGGCTCTCCACAGCCGCAGTGAAGCCTCATTGTTCTGGAGAATTTTAAGGCCAATCTCGTGCGGAGGGAACACGAGACATTTCTTTTTGCTGCCATGCTGCTGATGCAGGTGTCTGGAAGGTACATTTATCCATACATTTCCCTTCACACATGGCCCAGTGCTGGGTTCCCTTTTCCAGGGCTGCTCAGGCACAGTGAGCAGCAGGTGCACAGGGAACAGCTCTGGGGCAGCCAAATTTCTACTGCCTTGTAGTGGGGAAAGCCCAGGGGAAAACTCTCATTAAAAAAAGAGTTGTCTTCCCTGGAGTTCTTCCATTTCAATCTCTGCTTTGCACAAGCAAGTATTTTAGACTTTGAGATTTACTGGTGATTATTACACATTCAAACAGCAGCTGACACTTCACCTTCCAGATTGAAGGGAACACCCAGGACAAGAAGGTGGTCACTCTTTCCCCGTGCTCTAATACACACTCAAACAAAACAGTACCAGGCTGGAGTGCAGTTGCACACTTCTTTCTCTGGACTCTTTCTCTGGATGATGTGCAAGTGCCTGAGTAACAAGTTTATGGAGCTCTTCCTCCAAAACCAAGACAGTTTCTCTCTGAAATGTGCAAATGATATGGCACCAAGTTCTTTCATTTTACATTTGCACGGTACTGTGGACTCTCAGCTTTCTCTTGCTCTGACAGAAACTGCATCATGTGTTGCTTGCAAATTCCCACTGAAAGGAAGTGGAATGTTGTCACTGGCTTCAAGGAGAGCCGTAATGGCTTTTGTGTTAGTTTAAAGTGTAGCAAACGATATCCGTTTCCTTCGGCAGCATAAAATACTGTACTTGGCATATAAAAAACTGTTTGATTAAGAAAAAGGACCCAAATTTTCTCTTTTTAGTGCTTCAAGCCTTCTCAATGCCTGTGGCCCTTCAGGCAGCTGCACTACTTTGACAGAGCAGTGGAGCAAGAGAAACTGGAAAAAACGTAACTGAAATATGAGTAAATGACCTGATCTGCAACACAGATCTGCAGCAAGCCTGGTTTCACTGCCAGTGAAGTTCAAGACAAGTTTCATCTTCACAGCAAGTAGCAGAACATTTTTACTCAGTAATACAAAGCATGAGCACTTCATAAGTTCATATACTTAAAACATGTTGCCCATAATTGAGCCAAGTGAATGTTTATGCCACGTGATTTTTTCCCCCAAGTTTCCTAAAGCTCTCACAAAGTCCAGAGCCTTCTTTTTGCATTTTCTGAGAGAGACAAAACAGAATGAGAAGTTTGGGTTGCCCGACACCTTCCTTTCTTTAGCAGAAGACAAATGTATCATTCTCACTTCAAAATTAAAGTTTTATTACCTGGGATATTGTTGTGGCTCTCAAGTCTAATTTAATTCACCCCAATGTCAACTGACAAAGCAAAATCTGACCTTTATTTACACAGCCTGCAAAAAAGTATCCCTGGCAGGCTGAAGCACACAGACAGGAGCAAATATCTTTATCTGTTCCACGGTTTGCACAAACACTCTTTGCAGCCTGCAGTGCCCACCTGGCAATTCTGAAAATCCAACCCCTGCACGGTACCACTGCTATTTGTACTACAATATTTGCTGTTTGACTGGGGGATGAGATCCACAAGGAATACCATTTAAATAGAAATTCTGACCCATAAAGTCTCTATCCCACTCCACAGGTCTGATCTCTGCCAAATGCAACTGGTCCAAGTCTGTCATCATGTGTCCCATCTGCCTTTCCAGCGACCCCGTACCAGCAACCTCATGCAGGTAAAGCCCCGAGGAGCTTGTTCCAGGAAGGGCCTCTAATGCTGCATGTGGAGAGGGCAGATGGGATTTGTAGCAAGCCACAGCTTGATTATCCTGAGAAAATGCCACTCCTGAGCCAGCCCCTCTCCTTTAACACACGTATGGGGGCCCCAAAAAGTCCCTAAAGCAGAGGAACAGCCCTGCTCGGCCTCACAGGGGCTTTAAAGACTGTGAAAAAATGAAATGCTACATGAATGACATCCAAGAGTCACAAGCACAGCCTTTGTTAAGGCTGAATGCAATAATGATGATGATTTGAAAAAGCCAAACTTTACATTAAGAATCTGACTGAAGGGATTTGGACCTGATTAGAGGGTTTAAACTAGGAGATGTTCCTTACAGTAACCCAATCTAGCTCAATGAGACTGTCTATATTAAATCCATATTGCTACTTTTATTTCCACAGTGGAACTGCACTACCAAACATACTGACTTGAGCTGGCCACAAAGAAAAGTGCTGGCAAAAACGATTCTGAAACAATTTTAGTTACATAAAATGCCTATGCTGCTCTGGCATTTTCCATCAAGAAACAGTTCACAAAGCTCTGCCTTGAAGGTTACACTTATTACTTACACGTACAGAAACCAGCACTTAGGATGACCTATCTGTATTTTAAATACAGTGGACTGAGGCATGGAGAAAGAATAATGTCTATCCTCTCCTAAGAAACAGTGCAAAAAACCATCCGAAGTAAACACATGATTCGTGAACTATTACACATTGGGCTTTTATTTTCATTTAGACGTTTCTTTCCTAATCCTTTCACGACTAGAATATCATTAGTCTAATTGAAGACTATGTGCCTTTATTTCCTCCTTCCCCTCGGAGCAAGGCCACACCAATCAGCGTGTGTTCATCCTGCAAATCAGTCTCTGGGAGCGGCGTGCTTTCCTCAGCAGCTGGATGCTGGCTTCAGCACTGAGCTCCACTCAGCTGCTCTGCTACTTGCCACTAAAATGCAGCACATCAATCACTTGCACCGCTCACGAGAATTAGCACAACACAAGTCTAATTAGAAACTAAACACTGTGTTATCTGCAATGATTTGGAGATGGAGTAAGCTGATACGTGTTTTAGGAACCTTTCTTGCTGCGCAGTAGTTCATGATAACACCCACCTCACAGCTCATTAGTGAATCAAAATATTATACTGTATAAATACTACTTTGCTCTTTTCCCTTTTTACAGAAGCCCCAGGTCTCAGAAGCCTCCATTACCGAGCACATGTGACTTGGTTATATTGGAACATTGTAGGAAATGGAAAGCAGCCCTGACTGTCCAAAATCAGCAAAATGAAAGCCAGTATACTGTATACTTTGGTCCTCTCTCTAGAGAAGTAGCCCCAACTAGCCTCCAGACATTTTACACTGCAATACTTACTGGCAGAACACAAAGAAACTCTACACTGCATGATGCTGTGCATGGACTGTCAATCCTTCTGCGCTGGGCTGATCCCCTTCACTTGCTCTTTCCTGGAGAAAACAATGTAACCCACTATAAATCCAGACAACACTACTGCAAACTTCAACCAGGAATCCAAACATGAGCAGGAGGAAACCTGGCGAAGAGCTGAAGCCAGAGATGTAAATGTTCAACAGCAAGAGAAGGACGTGAAGGGATATGCAGCTGTTTCACTGCACGGCTTCTCCAAGGGGGAATTGGAGAGCACAGACGTAGACCACGTTCTCACTTCTAGTTGAGATAAACATTTACAAGCCATTCATTTTAAACAGGAAGGCATAACATTAGGACACGACCTTTATTTCAGTGCGAAGGCAAGCCACCCCAGCTCACTGCACTGCAGACATCCAGGAGAGATCCATACTGTTCCACTGCTCTGTTATTACAGGTGGGCTGGATTTTAGATTCAATGAGGAAGGTGCAATTTTATGGCTCTGTGGAAAAATCTTTAAAATGCTGGCGGGTAGATGTCTAATGATGCCAGACTGGTGCTGCAAAACATCATATGTAGATAAAGCACTGAAGAAAACGTCTGTGTGCCAGTGAATGAGCATTTAGGCAAATAATTCTAAACCGTACATGCAGATTTGGTGTCATTGCACTACTATTACAGATGCCTACCTGCTTTTCTTCTTTTAAAAGGGTGCAATTCTGATGCTTTATCATTTGCATTCTAGTTGGAAGCGGATAGAACTTGAAAGACAATACCAACAAAAGACACTGGAAGATTAATTTAGAGAGAGAATCTGCAGATTTTGAAAAGCCACAATCGACTTGCAGCTTGAAAGATGAAACACACTTCTTGTTTGTATCACATCCCCCATGCTTCCCATATGGATATATATGTGCAGACAATTTTTTACTGTGGGAAACTATAAGATACCACTTTGTATTAATTGGGAAGTACATATTTATAGCAATTTCTTATAAAAATTGAAGTACGTCCAAGACTGAAAGGTGGTAAGTTTGGGCTTTTGTATCCCAACCTGAGACAGTTTGATAGGTGGATCTCCTGCACAGAGCTGACTGAATGCTTTGAAACCTCTGATAGGGCTATCAGCAAGTTTTCTAGATTGGCTCTCCAACACTGTAATTTCCAGAATGACCAGCGATTTTTAAACTTTGGCTCACAATCTTTAAAAAAAAAATTGCAATATCCATACAGTCCATGACAGAATCCGGTAATTCTGCAGGAAAAAAAAAAATGTACAAATACATTAAAAGTTAAATTCTTCCCTGTTGTGAAACCGGCTTCTCATCACTAAAAGCCTTAAGTGGACCCTCAGCCTTAGCTTACAATTCCTCTCAATCAGGAGGAGACAGAGGAACCCCTCAAGAGGTTTAGTTCAGGCTTAGAAAACAATTCATTCCAACACCAACTGTAGAGAACCAAAGCTCTGGAACGTGCAATTCTGAAAGCTTGGGAACATTTTTTTCAAAGAAGCACCAGACACAACCTATGACTTGGAAATACGAACTGTACCAAACTAGAAAAGGTCTTCTGCATTATTTAAAAACCTGGATAAATGCTAATGCTGTATTTCAATTTTGAAAACCGCAAATATTTTCTAGTGAAAAGCAAGTATACTACTTCTGGTGAGACAGATATGCTGTGCTTTGTGAGGTTCTAGCATTTTCAGATAGGCTACTCACACAAA
Organism: Rhagologus leucostigma; assembly: GCA_013397725.1. NCBI lineage: Eukaryota > Metazoa > Chordata > Aves > Passeriformes > Rhagologus > Rhagologus leucostigma. The sequence goes on from VZTD01004420.1 coordinate 758,987, forward strand.
CGTGATTTTTACTAGAAAGTTTTTTTCTGTTCTGGAATACTTTTATTGCCATTTGTTGGTTTTCCTCAATAACGACATGTGCAAAACAAATATTTCCTGTGACTCTAGGAACTGCTTCAGACACTGAGACTGGGACTGCAATCCACATCCATAACACACTCCACTGAAACCTTGGATCCAAAATCATACATGAACTTGAAAATCAAAACTAGTGCTACTCTCTCATCAGATCAAAAGCAAATAATTAGGAACATGTTTTAGAGCACCTGGCTGGCACCTCATTGAAAAATGGGGCACAGATTTTTAACTTCAAACAAAACTGTTTTAAACAATTCTATGCAGGCACAGGAATTATCTGGGAGCTTCTGCTGATTTTCAGTTTACTTCCAACTGAGAACATGCAAGAAATGAAATGACCATGTCCTACCCATGAACTTTTGAAGAGACTATATTTTTATACATAGTTCTAGTAAGGAAAAAACAAAAGACAAAAATCCAAATTTAAAGCAATACTCATCTGCTGGGAACCTATTTGTAAGCATTACGTCAGCAATTACATCAGCATTAATCTATGATTAAAAATTCAGGAAAAAGTAAGTTGAAAAGAAGAAAAGAAAGACCTTGGGAAACACACAAAACTCACAAAGTTTTCTTTACTTAATTAAAGAATGGTGCTGGCTGGCATTGCCAAGCCCTGCAGTGGCTCTGGCACGTCTGATTTTGCTGTATAATTCTGATTTTGTTTTTGTTTCATGAAATTTACTGTTCCTGTTTAAAAGGGTTCTTTTTCCTAAGAGATTCATCTTCTATTTATATGCAGATGAAAATGATTTAACTTGAGATGATTAGACTCATGAATAGAGCCCAGAGACATTTAAAAAAGGGGTGCCTTTTTAGTGCAAAAAACTAGTACAGTTCATCTGCAATTTAACAAACCAGTAGGATCTTAGTGCAAGGCGTGTAAAGCTGGATGTTCTTTTCGTTCTAGGCTGGCTTTCAGGCTATAAACATTATGAACTCATTTTTTCTGAGAATTAATTGCCATAGACCCAGGCCAGTCTGGTCAGGTGAAAAGCAGCACAGGGCAAGACCGAGAAATGAGAATTTCAGTTAAGCCTCAAAACACATTAATAAAGGTATGATCTTTATAAAAAGAATAAATGTTCATACTACCTAATGTATATATGTATGTTTTAAATTGTTCTGTATTTCTGGTAACAACTGTGGTTATTGCACAGAGAACAGTAATTTGTCCAAACCAAACCATAAATAATTAAGGCCAGGATTTTGACATCGGATCTGCGTGGGTGGATTTTTGCACCCCCGCGGATTCAGTGGCAGGATCAAAGATTAGGAAAGCCAGAAATACACTCAGAATGTGAATATTGCTCAAGTCCATCACCTGGCATTTCCAGTGCAGGGAAGGGTCTGCTTTCACTGCCACCCTCCCATCCGAGGGCCTGGGACAGACACTTGCAGAACACCAAACGATGGCATTCTTGTCCCACCCTGCCCATAGCAGCCAATTCCTACCCCATCCACCTCTTCCAGTTATGAGTTAGAGCTAAGCAAACACAGAGCTGGCGCTTGGAGTTCCACTTCTCCTGACTATTCTAATAAAATAAGTTTAGCCTAAACCCCTCCTCTCAAGCTATATATCAAGCTTCTATTATAGGCTTTTTTTTTTTTTTTTGACAGCCTAAAAAGTAGTGTTTATTTTTATTTCAGCTGTTCTGAAAGTAATCAGAGAAAAACTCCACCCATCGCTGGTGCTTATGGTGTGGGGCAGGGCCAGGTCTGCTGCTCCTGCTGAGGAAGTCGTGGACGGCTGTCACACAAAAAGTAACTCGATGCTATCAAATACCCTCATTTCCCTTGATACAAGAGAACTTGTTGCAGTAACATTTGGGAATCTTGACTTAAATCATCATCAAAATACAGCTCCCATTCATATGGAATAAAAGGGAAAATACTACGGCTGACATTATGGACAGAACCAGCCCAGATGATGTTCCCCAGTTGCCTTAATTTGTGGGAGAAATTCAAAGCTTATCAACAATTCAGCTGATTTCCATGGAAACAGGATTTCAACTTGTGAATCAAAACTGCATGAGGGCCAAAATGCCATACACAAATTATAAAAATATTTTTCCACACTGGGAGTCTCAAAATAAGAGGCAAATAGTTAAACAGAATAGAAATAATGAATCCACAAGGGACTAATTTTTCATCATCCACACTATTTTCTTTTGTATAATGCATAGCTACCTATACAAGCCTGCGTTTTGAATATTTCATTAAATGCCCTAAATATCAACATATTTTTATGGTTTTAATATCTCTAATAATTTAAAAGCAGAAAGTATGTGGAGAAGACACATCAACATTTAGTTCACCATCTCACCACGGGCCAGTCACGATCCGGACTTAAACTTTGCTTAAACTCTGCTTATGGAAACAGTTGAATACATTTTTACTGAGTATCCCAGTGGAAACACTATCAATAGCATTCTCTGCTTCAGAATTATCACTTCACCTGAATACCCACAAAAATGGATGATTATAACCCTAGAACACATTGTGAGTATGTGATTTCTCTAAGCAAACAAGGCTCACTGTTGTACTTTCGTCTTTGCAGTAACTCAGGCTCTTGCAACAAATACTTGCAGTAACATTTAACATTGGCAGTGACAAAGCTATGTAAGAACTAGATTATTTTGTATTTTTCAGTATTTCAGTGTAGGAGGTTCTATAGTCCTCTTTCAGTTTACACAATTTTTCATAATCTACAAAACAAACCCCAAAGTGCAAATATCCAGTTCAGCCCAAGGATACAGAGCAGCATGTGGTGTTCTGCATTATACCAAAACTGCTGAATTTTTTAACATCTGACTGTCTAGGAAGAGCTTTTTCAGATCACATAACTTTTAATTCAACAGCTTTAATTTAAATTACTGGGAGTCCTTCCATTCTATCCTATGACAATTTTATCTGGCACATAGGTGGTGGTTTGTTAATTTGTTTTTTCTTCCAAATATCTTTACTATTTGACCAGATCTTTAAGATGGTTGAATATTTACCCACCAACTTTTCAGTTTTATGCCCGATTTTCTTTTTGAATAAATAGCATGCACTGCGGATATATACTGAAATACAGAAGAATACTTCAGAAGTGTGTATTTGTTCTGCTGGGGTTTATTTATCCTTTCTACATAACCCTGGGTTTAGGAAACCTTCAAAGCACTCCCAGAATAAAACAGCGATGTTACATGTAACTTTTTCTAAGTCAAGGAATCATGGTTTCCTAAAAAAAGATTCTAATGAAAGCCAGGGGTTTTTTTACACCACCTGTACTGATGCAATTATATTTAATCACCGTTAAGAGTCAAGATTTTTAGCAGCTAGATGAAGTATACTGGATTAGCTTAATAGACATATCTTTCTCAGACTTTTTAAAACCTGTTTTTCTTTCCACTGAAGCAGAGAGCGAGGGGATTGGAAACTTCCAGTGATTCTTTTGTAGACTAAAGTGGTTTAACTCTGTCTGCTCATATAAGAAGACAACTCTAATTCTCACGGGTCAAGAAAGAGAACAAACAAAAACTACATTCCCTCTCTACATTAGCCAGAAGCACATATTGTCAGAAAGGAAACAGGACAGAAAACATTAGCTGCTGTACCAAAACATACAGGCATAAAATAAAACCCTTCAGGAAATTCGAGACCCAAATCTCTTCAAAGTTTTATGAAAAAGAGAGCCCATGCATTTAGAGCTAAACTGGATGAATCCATCACTTGACTCAATACCCCAAGGAAAATGTGGCACGTAGTATATTAAGTTAATAAAAAACAAACAAATGTACAGCTAATAAGTCTGAAAATTCAAACCTTAAGTTCCTCATTATAAAAGCCACAAGTGACTTTCTAAGCAGGACTACTCAAACCACTATGCTGCATCCCCAGGGACAATCAGTTTTCCTTCTCATCTTCTTTGCTGCTTTTGTACTGATGTATAAAAGTTTAGTTGTCTGGAGTTCAACCACTTTCAGGCAGCTTTGAGCAGTCACCAGCCTAGTGATGAGATGACCATACGTGATGAAAGGACAAAGTTAACTCACAGTTTTGGAGTTACTGTTGGTGTTTCATGTGCCACATGATGAATAACAACATGAGAGGCCCCTATTCTTCTGAAATATAATTGGCTTTTCTTTAGAGAACGGCGTAGAGAAACACAAAAAAACGGGGTAACATTCCGGTCATGCTCAGACAGACTGACTTCCTGGTGCCTCTTTCAAATCTTATCTTCCTCCTTCTCCTCTCTTGGAAATGCAAATGGATCACCCCAACTTTCCTTTTGACAGTTGTGCTTTCCAGGCAAACATTTGGTGACTAACTAGAGATTGCTAACCCAGAGACACCTAAAGGCTGGCTCTTTGGTTCCATTTTCCTTCAGACATGCTGAGCTCCAGAACAGCCTGTTGCTTCGTCCACCTTACTGATGCCCCGTCACTGCCCCGTGGTTTCCTTCTGCCTCCTGCATCCCTGCTGAGGAGGGGAGAGCCTGCTCAGCCAGACACAGCCCCACTGCCCACTGCTGAACTAAACCCTTGTGGCTCCCTTCCCACTAGCCCCAAATCTTACTTCACTTTTGTGCCTTGCTCACAGGTTCATCCCTCTCTTCCCTCTCTCCTGGACTCTGCTGTGTCCTGCAAAAGTGGCTGTTGTTTTGCTCCTTTCCCTGGACAGTTCAGCTGCTCTTGTTCTTCAGCTCATTCCTTTAGGGCTAGATGTTTTTTCTCAGCAATTCTTCCTGTAAACTGGAATCACATGTCCCACAAATGATCCTGTCTCTAATTAGGAGATCTTTTATGTCTCTAACATACATGTGCATGCCAGAATTTTCCGCCACATGATACAAGCATCTATCCTCTTCTCTGCTTCTTGCTTTTGGGATTTAGAGAAAAGTATCCCTCTGCTACCTCCTGTACATTTTCCTCAAATATTTTTCCCAGCTGTTCCAGGGTTTGTGTATTCACTCCTGGTAATTTTATTTCACTCTTTCATTTTGCCTGGTGAAAGCGTAAGAAAGCTCTACCTTCATCTTGTCATTTTTATCCCCTTTGTCAGGCTCATGCACAGATACAGCTCTTCCACATGCGCCTGTATTCTTGGTCTGGCAGTTTCACATTCTGAGGGGTCTGGTTCCTTGCAGGGGCTTACTCTGCCCATTTCTAGGGGCCGTTAATCAGATTTCTTTCTCTCTGTGGGTCTCTCAGCCTGCCTGATGCTAACCATGTTTCCACGCACACCATGCTAGATAAATAACATGAGGGTTCCATATTTTTGCAGCGAACTTTAATATGGGTATTCAGAGAGCTTTACTACCTATAATATGGGGGTATCTCAGTCAGATACAACGACAGTAAAATAGCCAGTGTTTCAAACTATGCTCCTCTTTCTAAGTTCCAGTTGGGTTGCCACAGTCACTGTGACAGGATGTTGTTCTCGCAAGTTTGGCAGGCACTTCCAAATCTCCTCAACTCCGTCCTGCCTAAGTAGTGAATTTCTTTTCCTAGACTTCTAACAGCCATGTTTAGGAAAACTACAACATTCTCTAATGGCAAGTTTCCTAAGAAGAAGTGATGGTGTCAGTCAGGCCCAACTGCACATAAACATTCTTGCTTGAAAAATTCTGGAGGCGATGCTTGAACCTAACAGAGCACCTGGCAGAATGACTTCTCTCTTCTGCAGCACAGCTCCTTGACTGCAGCAGACACAACCTGTCTCTCCATTAATTCATGCCTCTAAGAGCTTCTAAGCTCCATAAACTGAAGGGAAGTTACGTTTTAATCAAGTACATAAGCTCTGATAAATAGTCAGAGGCTGAGCTCTGGGAAGATGCCCAACCCCACAGGAGCAGAGCACCCTGTCTCCCTGCTGCTGGGAGGGGGCTTGGCAGGTGGGAGCTCCTCACTGTCCCAGGCTGAGAAGCTCCACTGAGTCTCCAGCACAGATGCATGTGCCTGAGGCATCCTGGTGCTCTCTGAGCCTGCACCCTCAGCTTGGGGCTGGAGGAAGCCAGAAAGGATTCCCAGGACAGGCAGCGCATCCAGGAGGGTCCAGGGGGCTGCCACACCCAAAGAGGCACAGCACCCTCAGGTCTTGGACATGAGCACAATAGGGCTACACTTCAAAGGAGTAAAAACTCATTTAAAGTGCTTTATCAGAGCAAGTGGAAATCCCACAAATGAGGATGTCAGAATTGAAATCGTTCTGTGGGGTCACCGTACGCTTCATTTGGCCACAAATACCACCAAGCCACACCACCAAATGACGCTCACATCCAGGAGAGCAAAGTGCTGGGATTCAATCTGCTGCTGCCTCTCTTGGAAGCCTCAGTGAGAGCAAATTTCAAGAGCTGAGTTCTAAGATTTGGGACCGGTGCAGGCCTTTCTTTTTGCAAATGCAATTTTAAGGCTTGATTTAATTGTTGCTAAAAATAAGGTAATAGAAGGGTTCCGGTCTTGCACTATAATGAACTGCAGGCTCAATTGTTTGAAGAAGGAAAATTGCATTGATGAGACTGGATCAAAGACAAACAAAAAGATCAGTTATTTCCTCTTGAGGGTAAAAAATTTGGGAGGCTCACGCTTTTTCAAGCAGCCCTTACTGTGGTTTAGAGGCAGAGAGATCTTGTAGTCAGATTTGATTTATTAACAAAACAACAAGAAAAAAAAGAGAAGTGGGCACATAAAGACTCCAGTGTCAGAAAAGACTCAAAGAAAACCAAATGTAGCAGTTCCTGTTACAAAGTGGAACATGTGCCCAAGCTTGCTTTGTTTCAGAAATGAGCTGCAACACAGACAAGGGAATGGCATTTGTAACAGCTACAACTGTCTGCCATCCCCAGGCAGGAAACCTCCTGCTAAACTTCAGAGGCATCACCATTTTTAATTCCTTTCCAACATATACACTTGTCACGACTGTTGGGATGCCAACCATTTCATGACAGAATCCAAACAGCAAGAATTTTTAATCCAGGGAACACTCAGAGCAAGTTATGTCAGTCCCTCTGCCTCATTCCAGTCTGAGAATAATACATGGCACAGCCATTACAATTAAATCTACATACACTTAAAATTATTTAGTCTTTCATGCCTTTTTTAATGATTGTTTATTATAGCCAGTTTACTACATCTGAATTTTGTGGACACACTATTTCCTTGTCCAATAACACTGAAATTAAAAAAAAAAAAAAAAGAGAGTGGAGAGGTCAGGTAATTGCTTGAACCCAGGTTGTACACAGCCAGTCTTATAGATGCATGACCTGATTACATCAACCAGCTCAGGAGCCCTAAACTCGCCTGTGATTTGTGAAGCTCTTCCAAAGAGAGATGAGTGGTCACATGGTATTGATTAATCATGTCAGGCTGCTAAACCATATCTAGAAATGGGAGAAAGATACACTGCGCTTTTCTTTAAACTACTGTATTATAAGTAGTATTTGTAGTAGTGCTGCATGAACCTAAGAATTTAGGGCAGTCTGTGTGCCTCTGACCAGCAGCTCCACCTTTACACTGAAAACAACAGGTCCTTAAAACTTAATTTTCAAGAACAGTGTGCACTCTGGAGTTTTTACAGAGCAGAAGCAGTTCCCTTCCATAAAAAAAAAAAATTAAAAAACCTTCAACAGAAATATGAGAATCATATCCTGAGTATCACATGCCTGGGCTTAATCAAATACCAGATATACCTGCAAAAGGGCTCCACTACCCTCCTTTAACACTTCACCTTATCCTATTCTGCTACCCATCTCAAGAATTGCTACAATCCCCTGACAGACACATTAGGCTGGAAGTGCCTGAAGTCTTTGAAAATGCGAGACAAGGAAGACAATGACCTCAGAACTGGTGGGGTTTTACTCAGCATCTGAACTGGGTTTCTTAAAAGCCAGTGTCCCTCATCTCAGGCCACCTGAAGACAGAGAAGTGACAGGAAAAGGGGGAATGGCTTCACACTGACAGAGGGCAGGGTTAGATGGGATTTTGGGAAGAAACTTCTCCCTGTGAGGGTGGTGAGGCCCTGGCACAGGTTGCCCAGAGAAGCTGGGGCTGCCCCTAGATCCCTGGAAGCGTCCAAGGCCAGGCTGAATGGGGCTTGGAGCAGCCGGGGATAGTGGAAGGTGTCCTCGCCCTTGGCAGGGGGTTGAACTGGATGGGCTTTAAGGTCCCTTCCAACTCAACTCATTCCATGGTTCTGTGATTCTGTGATTCAGTGTAAAGGAAAAATTAAAGACTGACCAGAGGTGTCCTGAATTGTCCTGTTAAAAGCAGCACACCTCTTCCCAGCCAGTTTAAGAGGCATTGGTTCCAGTCCCAAGCAATGCAGGTGTGTGGGTCATCTCCTGGGACTTCAACCTGCTGGCCATGAGATGCCCAGGAGTGGGCACTCACCACACCTGATGAGGATACAGGCACTTCCAGAAACCTCCCTTCCATCCAGAGCAGGTTTGTAAAGTAGGTAGGGAAACCCACCCATCTCATTTCATCACCTACAGAGAAATGATGCTTCTGGGTGCTTTAAATACAGGAATATCAACTTACTTGATGACTATTTTTCTCATGTTTTGCTTTAGCTGGGTATGGAGCTTCCAGGGATAAGAATCCACATATGCTAATCATTTTTTAATTTAAAAATTTGGTTTAACTGATTACCAATGTAAGCAAGTTATTGGAAATAGCAAAATAATATGAGAATATGAAAGTACTTGGTAACCTGTTTGGTAATTTTAAAAAATATGATATTTAGAAAAATAAAGAACATGACTTACACCAAAATCTTCAAGAAAGACCATGACTTACCCCAAATACTCTAAATTAACATTACTGCTGTTCTACCTTTCTCCTGGTTACCCAGCGAGTTTAAGCACCCTCTTATGCTATTTCTTGCTAGATCTTTTTGTTCCTTAAAATCTTAAAATAAAATGTCTTTTTTTCCAATGTTTGATAGAGCTTTTTCTCACAGGACCTCCTGCACAGGAATCCTGTACAGAGACAAAGAGCCACATACTGAAAACCACTGCTGTGTTTAACTAAAGCTGTCGGCGCTTTTTAAAACCCATCAGAAACAGGACTGAATTCTAAGGAACACACATTCATCTCGTGACCATTTTTCAGCTGGAGATTGAATCAGCCAGCTGACTGCGCAAATGAAGATGTTCTTTAGAGAAGAAAAAGGTTATAGTTAAAGCACAAAGTTCTCAGAATTTAAAAGATGCCAAAGGAAAAGCTGCCCTCTGCTCAGGAAAAGTGAACTGTTATGACTGAACTTGCCTATGACAGCAAGTCTGAATAATATACTCAGCACTGTAAGTTCACCCCAAATATTTTAAGTTTGGCAATATTCTAAGGAACAGATAACAATCAGTAAGAGGCAACCAGGCTCTCCCAAAATTAACTTCCCTGGTTTTACTACTCTCATTACAGTTGCAGAAAGTCAATTTTTTACAATTATCTAAGTTTAGGATATGTATTAATCTTTATGTTACATACTGTATTTCTACCCCAGCACATTCCTTCTCTGGGAAAAAAAAAAAAGAAAAGAAAAAAGGATTATCAGTCATTTCCTGTGGGCTGGAAAGAAATCCAGCTTGAAAGGCTTGCAAGAGCAATTTAATATTGGAGCAACTGCACTGTCCATTCTCTGCATTCATTGCTCACCAGCTGAGTGAAGATCGCTTGTGCACAAGGGCATCTGCTTTTCACAGGTAGGTCTGACAAGCCCAAATTATTCCATTTCTTGCAAAATTACAAAGAAAACTGCAGCTGAGAGAAAAAAAATCCCACACAACCAAACCTCTTTCTTCACCTGAACACATCCAAATTAACTTTCAAGCAATTTAACAAGCATGGGGTCAGCCTTTTCCCTCAGCTATTATTTATTGTACACACTGATGATGTTCTGACTACAAATTCATTTTAATTAACTATTTGTGACAATATCATTGGGCATTACCTGATTTTATTGTTAACTAGGTTTCTTCCTTCAAAAAATCAACTTCAGCCTCCAGAGACTTTAACCTTAACAAGGCTTCATACATTGGAGTTCTTGGAATAAACCACTTCCTTAAAAATACATGATGATCAAGTTTTAGAAGATTTTAATTTAGTTTCTAATCTTGCAATTTATTCTGAGGTCTAGTCCTAAAGAGATCCATGTATTACTAGACGTAGATACGTCAGAGGTAGCAGTAATAACTCACCGTTTTCTTCATAAGAACAACCACCTCTTAACCAGACTGATATTTTTTCTTTCGCTCCATTTTTAAAAAGAAGATTCTTATGATGAGCTATTTGCGTTTTAAATTCAGTGTAAAATAGATGGACACACAAATTTCAGCTTTTTAACACTGCTGGCACTAACTAAAGACATAAATCAAGACAAAAATCAGCAAACTGGTAACATTTCCTCAATAGAAGTCATCCCTCTAGATAATTATTTAAGGCCTCAGAACTCCTGACCCCCAAGTACCTTTTCATCAGATACACAGCCCCAAACTGGTGTCCCCAGGTGTCGCAGAGATAAATGGGCTTCACAGCCAATAAACATAAGCTGGTTTGGACCAAGCTGTGAGAGGAATCAAATCATAGATTCCAAGGGCCCTTAGAGAAACTGTGTTGTGGCAACTCTCACACACCAGCGACCTCCCAAGACTGACATTTCAGATCATCTCAACTGCCTCAGAGCTGACATAAAAGATGTACAAGCCCTGAAGTTAAAAGGTCTGCCACATACAGGGCTCTGCCCTCAGACATAGGCAATCCAAACCACTTTACATATTTATACACATGTATGCATGAACACACAGGTTTCCTACGCAAAACAAAATAATATCATTCTGTGCCAGGATTCCTGGGCAGCTTTTTCATGTGCTTGATGTAATCCACAGTTGGGCCATGGAGGCTCCAGGTCAGCATGATGGATTCCTCAGCCAAATGGTAATTTACAGTAGTCATTTCCAGAAATAGGACACTGATGTAATGGTTACACAAGTCTTTGCCTGTGTTCATTAATATCTCTGGTGTTCTGGGGTGCACAGTGTGGCACTTGTGTCCAGCTATTGTTCTTATCTACAGCATTTGGAGTGACAGCAAGGAGAGAAAATAGGCATGCTTTGCCTTTATTGCAGAGGCACAGATGATGGGAGTATAGGGGATAACCAGATTCAATAAATAAATAAATAAACAAATGAATCTGCATGCTGTTGATTCCCCCACACTTATTACTGTGCATTCTACCACAAATATTCTCTTTGATGCTCACAAGAAAGATGAGCTACAAAGGCTGCAAAAATGCTGATGCCCATTACTGTCTTAATTATAAACTTGTCTGTCTATAAACAAATGAAAAATAATTGTTTGTAGGCCCAGGCCAAACTCCTAAGGCTATAAAGTGAGCATTCCATTATTTGTCATTTGTCATAAGCAGCATTTCATACGGCCCTGAATGTGAACGCCTGCAACACGAACAACTGTGCCCAACATGCATTTAGAAAACAAGGTTTCAGGAATGTGTTTTAGTTATATATATGACCTGAAACAAGACGGAGAAAAAAAGTCATGTGTAAGAGAACATACTGATGGCCTCCGGAAAATGATCTTTATATAAAATCCTATGAATACAGTCATGGAGAAGGGGTTCTGATGACACCCCAGCTGCCTGTACTACATTGACAGAGAAATAAGGAAATACACTGGAAGAGTTTAATTCACCAAATGTAAGATAATGGACACCACTACAGAACACGAACCAAAAGCACTAAGGACAAGCAATGCATAAACTGTACACAGTGCAAATATTGCAGCTATTTCTCAGGAGCTAAGAAAGACAAAATACATTGTCCTACTCAGTGGTTCCTACTTTCCCTGCTTACACTAACACTTATTTTTCATAGTTATACATTTCTGTACTTCAACACATATTTTCAAAAGAATAAAGAAAACATAATACATCCTTCTATTTTTTAATACTAAGCAATTTCTTTATATATACATATATACATTTATATATATTTAATTCTGGTAGTAAACTTGAGCTTATTGTTCTTTTTGCTTTGATTACTTAAACAAAAATTGCACTGAAATTTTCTAACAATGCCATTGCTCCTATAGACAGGCGTCAATGCACAAACAGGATCCTCTCTGCCCTAGAATTATACCTTCACGCTTTGCACCAGCTTCTACTTTGCAACTAAGTTGTTTGTTCTTTTTTTTTGACTCTTACCTTAAGTTTCAGAAGACCTGCAGACAGTGGGATGGAAAACTTCTGCTTGGCGACTTTCATCATGCATTTTGAATGACAGTTCAGGTGAGTAAGAGCTTTTCCAGTGTTAAAACAATTTCTGCTGTAAATTTCACACTCCTGACGGGCTGACTACATCCAGGCCGATACGCTGCAAAAATAACAAAAATAACAACTTTCACCACCCAGAAACAGGCAAATATGTATCAACTGACGGAGTAAATGCCTCTAAGGGTTTTCTTTTCTCTGCTTTCGTAACTCTGGGGCAGGATATCAATATTAGCTGTAAGAGAAAGGCTGCCTGCACACTGCATTTAGATTTTGAACACACAAAGAGGTATGTAGACCAGTGAGAGTACAGAAGTCAGAGTTTTGCAAAAACATTTATTTTTTTTAAACTGGGTCCTATGTCGGAGTTGTAGGCAGGGAAGAACAAAACATCTTTTGTGCACACATTTTTAGTTCGCAAGGACAGCGACTCTCAAACAATCCCCCAGACAACGTTTTTACTCTTTTTGTGTCCTTCTCAACCCGCTGCTTGATGCTTCTCTCTCTCAATCCATGAGCTTCATGATGGCACTGCATGGAGCGGCACTCTTTGTCAGGACAGCGCACTGTGCCACCAGGAAAAACAGCAGCTCTCCAACTGCTCCCTACACAGGCTATGGAAGTAGAGCAGCTGCCTGCATTGGGAAACAGGACAGAAGCAGTGCTTTGAGCTGCACACCGTGTGCATTTCAGTGCTGCGGGAAGGACCCGCACCTGCTCTTTGACTTACACATCATGTAGCCTGTAAAGTAACAGCAAACCTGACCCTGTGAATTGTCCGGTGTAGGGGTGACATCACGGCCTCTCAAGCATCTTGTGGAATATTTATCACCAAGTTTTTCTGGCAGGCAGAGTAACCATGGTACAGGCAGAGGTGGCACCTCACTTGGTAACTGCACAGGCTGTAAACTCACACTGGAGACTTCCTAAGGACAACTGTGTCCTGTGTCCAGGAAGCCAGAGATGGAATCGACACTGCAAGCTTAAGTCTAAGAAAAAACTCATCAGTGGCTGCAGAATTATCACTCTCTCAGCAGCCAAGGGCCTCCTCCACACAGCTCAGGTCAGCACAAGCCCATTCTGCACCTGGTGCTCCACGAGGGACCCGTTGTGGATGTGCCAGCCTGGCCCTGGGTGAGCCACACCTCACAGAGGCAGGAATTTCTTCTGCCCTGCTCGCACAATGCTTGCAGACACCTCAAAGACTCCTTGAGCAGTATTTGAGCAGCTTGACAATTCCATCTTTAGTGGTTATTACAGTGCAAGTTTTACCCGTAAAAATGCTTGTCCCAGACTGGATAAATATGTAAATAACCCCGCTCCATATCTTTAATAAAATTAGATGTATTTTTGTATTTATATTTAATAAAACATATGAGATACTAAATGTAACTGTACCCACGTACAATACACAAACTCAACAACTTTCTATAGCAACACATGTGCTCGGTAAGCAATTTCTATAGGGGCAGGGTGATTAATTTCAATCCATACTTCTAAATACGTGTCTCAGAGCATTAATGTATACTTTAATTACTGTGCCAAGCAGATGAGCACATAATAGCAGCTATCATTTCAGAACTTTACAGACGTGGTTCGCTATGTGAAAAAACCCCTCTTAGATGAACATTTGCTTTACTAAAGCAGCAGACTCTTGATCTTATCGATGTTGCTTAATTTTAAAATCAAATCACAATTTCATGATATTCAGTATTGTTCTTAAAGCCTAAAACCTCTGGGTTCTGCAGTTATGCAATTAGATGACACCTAACAATTTTTAAGACTAAGTATATCTCTAACCCTTGTGTTTTATGCTTAAAACCTGTATCACAGCAGCTCAAAAACCACTCTGCAAAGAAACTCTGCAGTGCTTTAACATCTTCTAGCATTTAAGCTATGACATGATTTTTGAATCCAAGCTAGTATTTTTCTAAATTAATACCTGAAATTAGTAACGCTACACTGTTAACCCAGGAATCTGCTGTGAAGGCCAAGGTCAGCCAACAGCATCAGCTCCTGGCACTGCTTCCAGCTGATGGTCAGCAAAAATACTCACACCCCTTAAAGGGGCTGGGCAAGAGCAATATGACCCACAGGCAGCCACCCAGCCTGTCCTGGTGCCAACATCCCATGGGACAGCGTGGGTCAGCCCCAGCACTGTCCCGAGAGGCTCCTGTGCCACTCCTCAGCCTGCTGAGCATTACTGCAGTGTAGGCAGATTGAGAAGGACCACCACGATGGCCATTAGCCCTGTGAGAAGGGGCTAAGGGGCCTGAGGAGGCTTTGGTGATAGCCTCTCCACACCCAAGGGGAGGCTAGGAGAAGCCAGAGCCAAGTTATTCACTGTGGGATATTGTGGGAGAAAAAGGGACAACAGACAAAATTTGAAATACAAAAGGTTCAGGTTAGAAATAATGGAAAATCTTTCTGCTGTGAAGTCAAGCAGTGGAAGGGGCTGCAACAGAGAGGCTGTGCAGTCTCCATGCTTGGAGGCTTTCATGACCCAGCTTAATGAAACCTTGAGCCACCTGGTCTTAGAGCTGGCCAAGCTTCGAGCAGGAGGCTGGACTAGATGCCTCCCAAGGTCCCTCCACTCTGAAGGATGAGCCTATGACTGCCCTGTGCTGCTGACCACTGGAACTGGAATGTTCTCTTCTCAAAAGATCTTATCTGCTCTGTTCACTTCTTAGAGACCCTTACTCTTGACACCCTTCAGGCCTTGGAAAAGTGTCTTATCTGACATCAGTGGGATTTTTTTCCCTCTAAGACCCAACAGCTTCAGACAATTGAACCCCAAAGTATTTTAGCAAATACTCTACAGTTCACGGGTTGGTTTTGGACTTAATTGTTCCTATACAATGAGTAACAACACACACACAGAGCATTTAACACGCACAACAGAGGAGTGAAATTTCTGTAAAAAAATTTCCTCATCATGAACAAAATCCAATTTAGTTTAGGACATTTTCCCCTTATCTTTTAAAACATACAACCCCATATCTCACCTTGACATATCCTTTCTCACTGGGGTCATAACAGCTGCTGAAACTGTTGGTATAAATGCATTTCCATTACTTTCCTCCCACATATGTTCTACATTTTCAGCTCCCAGAGCATACTGCAGAGATCAGGAACAGCCCTATGGCAGCTTCCATGCCAACAAAAACCCAGAACCCACTGGCAGCCTGGCCCATGAAGCAGATTTCCACACATGGACCTGGAATGCTGAGCATAACACCACCAATAGAACCATATGCAAGGGAACTAGGAAGCAGCAGTGTTGAGCTACCTAGAACCCAAACTATCTGACATTTGAAAATGCTCCTTAGGCTCTTACATGAGGTCCTGGGGACATTTTGGTACCCAGACTTTACTGGTCAAGTCTAAAAATAGGACAGAGGGAACTCACTGAAAAAAGTCTTACAAGTAGTACAAAATAAACAGCTATAACAGGTGACCTCAAAGCAACTCTAATACACAGCACAAACCTACCATACTCATATTAAAAGACCACCTTCCTAAAGCAACTGCTTTAGTTCGTGGAATGCTTCTGCTTAATTTCTTTGTCTTGTCCGGCTGGGCCCTAACTCCATTTTGCCAATGTGTATAATCTCCCCTTAGAAAATGGACAAATCAGGTTCCAGCCTCTGGAACCAAGATATTACTGAGCTCCATAAGCTACTAAGGAGTTTCAAAGTATGGCAAACAAATCCCTCAAGGCTCACTTAGAAAAAAATATAAAAACACAGGTCTAAGCTTGCCAGACTGTCTGCCTCTCACATTCACAGAAATCCGCCTCAGAAGAGAAAAAAATCTTTATTATGTATGAGGTACAGACCATCTGCGATGGGCTCTGAGAGCCAACTTGAAAGTGGGGGGGAGGAGAGTGTTCCCAACTGCATTCACAGTCAGTGAAGAGCTTGAGACTCAGCAGCTGTCTGTGAGCAGGGAAGAGGTGGTGGGTCAGGATGAATGAGGCTGCACAAGACCTGCCAGGGTCAAGGATGGAAAGGCACATTGTTACACACAAACTGTGTGTAGAGGCCTGTGGAGAACAGCAGCAAGAACCAAGAAAACCTGGTGGAGACAGTAAGATCATCCCATAAACAAGGTATTCTAGGAGTGCTGTTTCCCTGTCACTGTGAAAAAGTAAGTGATGATAATATTATTCCTGTGGTTGTAATACAGACCACTGAAGGCCTCATGACACTGGGAAGTAAGAACGGCAACAGCAGTAAACTGGTAGCAACAAAGAATATGGGAAGGCTTTTTTTTCTACCCTTTCATTTAGAGAATTATACACATCTTTCTATATTACTCTTCAAAATTTTCATAGTTCTTTTGACACTTCTTTTCACTACTCCACTACACATATCTGTATTAGCCATTTACTGTTATGCATAACATATAGCTCAATAACGTTTCATTTCTGAAAAGGAAAAAATAACTTTGTTTTTTAATTTTAACCACTGAAACTAGAGTTACATTTAACCTTCCCCGCCCAAAAAACCCCAAGTGCCATGAGAACATTTTCTAACTAAACCCATGAGAACGTTTTCTAATATCTAGAAGATTGCTATGCCTTTGTGTGTTTGCAGCTCAACAAACAGGATAGTTCTTTTGGCTGTAAATGAACTGTGACCAGGTAAACCTTTACAAGTGACTGTTGCTGATTCTGTCAGGAAGTAAATCTATTTACATCTCTACTCAAGCCAAAATCATCACAAGTATTTGTCTTGTTACATAAAATTTTGCTGGCTTTTTAAAAACTACAAATTAAGCCCTGCATTCACTGATATCCCTGGCTAAAACCCAGCTCATGCTTGTGGGGCCAGGTTGTCACCCGGAATGCGAGTGTGTGTATGGGCTGATCCTGTAAATACTTACCAGTGGTGGAAGAGGCACTGGCGAATCTCGCCGTCACACACTGAAGTCCCTTTTCCCAGCGGTCTGCTCCACCTGGCTGCTGGAGGTGAGGGCTCTCCACGCTGAATCCATGGGCTCAGACATCAGGAGTGCTGCAGCAGCTCTGCAGCTAGCAATGCCCTTTCAAGGGCCAGAGCTGGACCTGTGGGTTTGCAATGAGGCAGCTCAGGTGAGGGTTCTGCTGAGGAAGCACTAATCCCCAGGGAAAGGGTGGGGTGGGGAGATTGGGGCAGTAGCAGCTCAAAGCAGCTTCCAGGAGGCTTGCCAGAGGTTGTCTGCCAGTGCCCCAGCTTTGCTCCCGCACAGAGCCCGCGCACACCGGGGCCTCCAGCGACATCCACGCCTGCACAGGGGGCTGAGGGCCGGTTAAAACAGGCACTTTCCAAATGGGCACGAGGACATCGCTTTCACTTTGCTCAAGCACTACAAAGACCAGGAGAAACAGTGCAGGAGTGTCGTGCTTAAATTTGCTCATTTATTTAAAATAAGGTCAATTTTGCATACATGTGCCAATATCAGTAGAAAATTTACTAGCCATGCCCCTGCAACTCCATGCTGGTCTGCATACACTAAGCATCAATTCAAATGAGCCCTTGCTATGAGAATGCCTTTTTACCCACCTATCTAGGAATATGGTTATGCCTAAGCAGGGAATTTTAAGTTGTTTCCCAGAGCGTTCCTGAATCCAACTGCAACCTGTTTATTTTGACCTCAGTTCTTAGAAACTGTTGATGCCACGGTAGAAATATGCTGTGTGTTCCAACAGGCAACAAACAGTCCTAATGAGAGCACACTCCATCTGTGCTGCCAGCGCACACAGCCTCAGCCTATAGCTCGGATACGCTGGAGCTGAGCATGCAGGGACGAGCTCGTGCTGCAAGGGACGTCCTGGCACGGCAGAGATCCCCGAAACAGGCCTCTGGGAGAGTCCCGAGGCAGCCAGGGTAGGCACCAGCAGCACTTGAGTTCTCCCTTCCCTGTTCTGAGTTTGCAGAGTACAAGCTTTTAGGTTTTTTAAACATTTCAAAACTACAAAGTAAAGAAAGCTGACTTAAAAACTGCCCAGTGCTTTCCAAAGGTAGGAGTTAAAGCGTGCAGAACATATGGCATTATTTACAGCCGGCTCACACTCTGAATTCAAGGGAATTTTCCATCAACCTCGTACTCCGCAGAAGGTATGTTACAGAAAAATGCATGTGGGGATCCTTTAATTTCTCTTGCATCTTCTCTTGTAAGATGCAGCTGGGGAGCAACACCCAGTGGTATTGGTAGCATGAAACGGCCATCCTTTCCTGTTACCGAGGTCTGCTACAAATTACCATGGATTTAGAGGCATTATATAAAAGACAGTGCTGATTTGTTTCTAAATTTGTATCTTGATTAAACTGTCAGGCTATAGCACAAATGCAGAGCCCCCCTGACTTTAAAATCCTACAACAATAAATTATCCAAGAAGTGCAGTACAATTTGAAAATGCTTATAAATGGATCAATACTATGCTTTATGTTTAGATTTTACATCTCGGTCATGCCAAATCAAATGGAATAGAAGCAGCATTTTATATTCAAACCGTAAACTCTGTGAGTTCCCAATAAAACTGTATGTAAGGAGAGACTGTGAAGCAGGATTTTAAAAACCACCAAGCTGGCCAACAGAATAACAACTGCGTTAATAATTTCAAAATTATTTTAAACTGTGTTGTGGTCGACAAAAAAGCAAATCTAAAGGGCCAAAACTCCTATTCTCAGGAACATGCATGCAAACTTTCATAGGTCAGATCAGTGTTTTTCAGCATTTACCCCTGTAAATGGAGCAGAATTTGGTCTCATCCATTGAAGCGAAGTAATTTACTCCAGACTAACTTCAATGATACTTAATATATTTTAACTAACCAGAATTTCAACATCTAGGATTAGTGCTGTAAACACACATAGGCATTGCGGTCTAATGAAAGAAAAAGTCAACATAAATACGGTGCAGCAAAAGTGAGATCAGCCATGCCGGACTTCCAAAAAGTAGCTTAGGAATTAAACTACCTATTATTAAAGCTACTATTATTGAACTACAGCTGTTAGAACTTTCACAGTTTATTGAACCATTCTGCATGACGCAAATATCATAAAACAGAATAGATCAGTTTTCCGTCACGATTACAAGCCATTGCTGTTCTTAAAGCTTCTGCTTTTTTAACCGATGTTCTTGTATGTTCAAACACAATTTTTCTACTTGCTTTTACATGGTATCCACGTAAGAAAAGAGCTATTCTAAATTAATTCATCAACACACACCCTTCCAGAGAGGGAATATATAATAAAAGTATTACATAGTGAAGTTCAGGCATATTTTTATACTCCCAAAAGAGATCAAATTGATCCTCCCCTCTCCCCAGTTTCAAAATGTGGAACTTGGCTGCTACGGGTTCTTTCCCATACAAATCAAGCCCTAGCTCTTTTGAATTGAAACAATATGGGATGATTATTGTGGGAAATTTTTTACTGTTACTGTAATTTAAAACTTTCTGTACCCAATTTTGCATTTTCTATAAATCAAAAACCCATTTCACTTAGGGCTACAATTAAACAGAGGAAATCAAAGACTAACTTCTAAGCAAGTCTTACTATTAATCATAGGATGAACTAGTAGTACAACTACTTTTACTGCAGTTCCTTTCTGCCTGAGAACTACATTTTCATCTGAAGCTCCAGCTCTTTAGAGGAGACTGTGCCACAGATGAGACAAATTAAATAGAGGTACAGAGAATGGGAGAGCACCATGTGCTGTTGAAGATGAGCCTGCCCAGAAGTCCAGCACCAGCACAGGGCTACTGCACAGACAACTGCTCGGGGTCTGACGCTGCCATTCCAGAAGCTACCATGTTTCTTCCTTCACCAGGAGCAGCCATGGAGTCACGTCTGTTGCTTTACGTATCTGAACTGAAATCAGCATCTTTCTCCTTTTAAAAGAAAAATTTACAAAAGCAGTGGATTTCAACACTGAAGTTCGTATTGAAAACAGGACACAAAAACGCAAAATTAAAATCGGAGTGCAAAATGAAACCGTGTGGAATATGGAAATGTAGGTCTTCTGTTTTTTCAAATTGGAAATCAAATGATGTATTTTTATTTTCTAAAAAGAAAAAAATGCATCTTGATTGCTAGACAAAATAAAATACAAATTTTCAAATCAACAGAAACATGTTTCACCCAGCTGTCTTTATTTTTTTTCTCTGTCTCTGTTTCTCAAAGAAAAATTTTTATGTCATTTCTTTTTTTCATATATTTTAGGGAGAGGTTTAATGTCTCACGGTGTTAGTCTTTGCAAAACTCCTACAGAGGTAGAAGTCGTACAAGTCATCACGTTATTCGCAGCAGTACATCTACAATAAGAATTAGTGATACTAGTAACCTATTCATAAAATATATGCTCAAAAAACAAAAATTGGCTTCTAGTTAAATAATCTGCAATGTGTATATTCTATGCTAAAGAGGAACCTTTTATCGATTGCAAAGTAAAATTCAAACGTATCTTGTAAAAAATTCCACTTTTTAAAATCAGACAGAAAACAGCTGTGAGGAGTTTGAGGAGTTACTGGAAGGGCTTCTTCCACAAACAAAATAAAACCCTCCCAACACTGACTTACTACTCTAATAATGTGATTCAACAAAACACGAATGGAAAAGGTTTCACCTCTGAGCAGAACTAGATTTCAAAAGTAAATTACTTACTGAGGCTATAGATTGAAACGTTGTTTTAACATTGATTTTCTTCCTAACTAAGATCTCTCATGTACTTGCAACTCTCATTATCTCTGACAACGAACTCCTGGAGCAATTGACACATCTGTTTCTCTAAAAGTGCACTGAAACTATGTCAGTCCGGCTTTTGCAGCAGGAGCTTCCAGGCCTTTGCTTCAGGCTGCTGAAACCTGTTTATCCCTTTGAGCACACCTTTCACCAAGAAGAACAGGGAGCTTCCTTTGCCTTCCTCCGACCTGCGTATCAGTCAAAGGCAGGCACTGACCACACAGGAGGTGCACAAGCAAAACAATGTCTGCAAACAGAGCTTTGCCTACCAGGAATGTTGGAAAGACTGGATGTCAATTGACCTAAAGGGTAAAGAAAGAAAGAGTGGGGAAAACCCAAAAAATCACAGAAGTTTGGAAGTCTTGTGCAAAGAGCATGAAAAAAACCCGGACCACTCACTTCATGTAGATGGCTACAAACCCTGCCCAACTCCATAGTCCAGACTGGAACATCTGCACCTTTTTCTGTTTAGGTTTATCATATTAATTTCTCGCATTCGATCTCAACTGATACTGGAAACAAGGGAGGGGAGCCACCTGCCCCGGTCAGCTTACACTCCCCTGGTGCTCAGGACATCCATATGCAGCTGGGCCTGGAAGTGGGAATTAGAGTCCAGGACAACCAATTACCAGAAGCACTCCTGAGCCAGCTGGAGACACTGAAATAAACACCAGCACCACAACTTAGGGGCCCGGCAGCACTCACCTGAAGACTTTCAGAGCCATTAATAATTAGACTATAAAGCTGCCAAACTGGGCAGAGGAATACTAGGAAACATTTCAGAGAAGTCTGCCTGCAGGACTCCTGTATTCCTACTTTTGGTTCAAAGCACTGGTTTGCCACTCAGCACCAAGCAGCTGCGGATGAGGAGAGAGGAGATGTGGTGGAGACGTGGAGAGGACACGGAGAGAGGACACACAGAGTCCCTGTCTGGGACTACATGTGGGTGCACAGGTCAGGCCTATGCATAAGCACCTGCAGGATTTGTTTTTCACAGGCACACTTACTAAAAATGGAGGGAAAACTAAACCCAAACAGCTTTTCCAGTGTTCCTGGAACACCATGGCCTGCTGGAGCCATCCACATGGTGGAACCAGCGTGGCTCCGTGCACTCAGTTGCTCCTTGTTGAGCACGCCATGTATGTCTGGGGTACTCCAGGCTGGCCGTGTCCTTGGGGAATGGACACTGGATACAGAGTGACCCAGACATCTGCTGCTCCAGCCACTGCAGTGTCACAGCGCCAGTGTGGACAAACCTGCCTCCTGGCTCCCAGAAACCAAGCTCCTAGTGCTCCTAGAGAGGCTGCTGCAAAAAGAAAGAAATCCTAAACTCAATTACATTTAGGCAAGCAGTAGGATAAAAAGAATAGAATTGTCAGAGAGAAAAAAAACCCCAAAAGAGCCAGCAAACAAAACATGTAAAATATGCTTGTGTCTTTATTTTTAAAAGTTGCCTCCCAGCTTTCTGTTCTGCAGGGAGAACATAAAATGTTATGATTTGTAAGTTTTAGTTTTCATGGTCATTGTTTAGTATTCTGTAAAGGTTTGGGGGGGTTGTTTTGTTTTCTGGACTTTTTTTATACAATGATCTAACTAACTTCCCCATATAATTTTAAGATGCTATCAACATACTGGATTTTAATTACTTGCACAGCAGAATCCTAAACTGGAAGAACAAGAGACCAGGCAATTTCACAGCATCTTTCTCCCAAGCTGTTCTGATCAAACTTGGACTTTGACTTGGGGTATACTGATGCAGATGCTGAGTGGGTTAGTCTCTCCTATTATTCATCAAAGCATAAAACAGAGCGATTAATTTACAAGATAGTGGTGATGAAAGAAACTTCATGGCAAGCAATACATAACCTTTTTACTTTGGTAAGGAATACTACCGAATTTTGGGCGGCAAGGCCTCACAAAGCTATGAGAGAAAGCCTCCATTTGAAGGCAGTCAAGGCCTAGAACAGCAGCTACATCCCAGATCTAGACTAGGAGATGCCCCTTGTGCAAGGCAGTGCTAGACCCATCAAATTCTTCATGCTCTGCATTCCAAGCAACTCTGTCTTCCTAGATCGGTGTTCTGTGCTGTGCGTTTGCTGTACATGGTTTATTCAGACATCAGCTGTTTCTCACAGCAGAAATCTCATGGGCAACACCAGATTTATCTCCAGCTTACAAGGGAAGGTGCTGAGGCATGGAAGGAGGAGGAAACTTGAAGAGGCTCTTACTCTTACACCCAAGGCTGAGTGAAAAATAATCTCCCAACTTCTCACTCACTTTTCCAGACAAGGGCACCACAGTTCCCACATCCCACTTCATCAAAACCTAATTTCTGGACAATAGCATGCCTAAACGTATATTTTACAAATTAAAGGATATTACAAGAAAAGATAGAAGAACGACTCAGTAAACTGTGATCAAAATAATCTGCAGTCCCAGAAGCATTGATGGCACAATACAAATTATTAATTGATACATTATGCCATAATACATTGATGGCACAATACAAATTATTAATTGATACATTATGCCATAATACATTGATGGCACAATACAAATTATTCTTTGTACCCATTATTTCTTCCAGTGGCTCCTATAGTAGTAGCTCACGGAACATGACAGACAGAAAAAGGCTGGGGGCTGTCTGAAGTGGTTTGAGTAAGACTTAAACTCTATGTAGGCCTTGAACTAGTCATCAGCAACAAGATGAAAGTCACTCTGTGAAGAATGGCTTTATTTTTTTTAACTGCCATTAGAAGCAATACCCACCCGACAGCCAGTGGTCACCTGTGGAAACCTTTTTGTCCCGAGTGCTCTACAGAAATGCTCATACAGAGCCAGACCAGAGGCTGCAAGTGCACTGGCAAAGTGATTTTTCAGCTTGATCTCTTGGTGTTAATTAAATTGTGAGACTTTTCTATTTGTTCTTCCACTACTCGCAACCTTAAAACTAATATACACAGTTAAGGCCTAGGCCTAGTTTTTCACAGATTAATATTCAGAGGAACTTGTTAGCACTTCCTGCTGATCCTTCAATTGCTCTTCAATTTAGCTTCAGGTTAGATTGTATCTCAGGAGGAACATACTGAGGACAAGAAAAGTTACAAAATTCAAGGACTGGATACAGGCACACTCACCCCCCTTCTCCAGGTGAAATCCAACCGACCACCAGGCCTACGTGGACTCTTTGGTGTACTCAGCTCAGCAGGCATCAAAAGTTAAAAGGCTTGCAGCAATTATTTCAACAATAATGGAATTTTAGTGCTTCTGTGTCCAGCCCAGAACCTTATATGGGTGCAAACCAGCCATATCCAACTGACAGTGTAAAGAAATCTATTTCGGGAAGAGAATTATGCTCATACTTTAAGTTCCTTCCAACTTGATAAAACCGATTGCAAGATGTGACCCGCAGCATCACCGACCAAAGCGACCCGCACTAGCAAGGACACACATACATGTATGGTACCTTCCACAAACACGAAGGTCTCCTTAGAAAATTACAATTATCTTGTGTTCACTCCTGACTTCCACTCTAGCCTGCTCCTTACAACAGGTACAACCACATTCCAGTTGGCTTTCCTGTCCCAAATCAGCCCTCTCCTCGAGACTCTAAGTCACCTTGATCCCAGCTGGCTGCACCTGCAGCCATGTGCTATGCCTAAATAGATTTTAATTAAATAATTAAATAGAAATCCTTAATCTTCTCTTAAGCAACACTGTTGAGTTTTGATTCCTGAAAGCATTTTGGGGAAAACAAAATGCTAGCATCAGATAGATATAATTTTTATGCTGTTAAATACCACCCCCAAAACCACTTTGTGTTATAGAGAAGTAATCACTAAGTAAAGTGCTAAATAGCATCTTAAATGTATACATGTGAATATTATACATGCAACTTCACTGTTATTTACACCAAACAGGAGTGCACTCATACAAAAAATACTCGGATCTCATATGTGAGACATATATATAGTAGAGCAGGTTATACTTAAAGTAAAATAATTTTATAGAGACATTCAGAAGGTACCAGTAAGACAGTAGAAATAATTGTTTTAGTATAATTTAAAACGTAAACGTCACGTAATATGTAATTTAAATGTAAATCTGCACCTTAAACCTTCAATCCATCAATGTAAATCTCCATTTAAGAAACAAAATTTCCACGTGATCATGTTAATTCCTCCTTCTATAATAATTACAGAATGAGAAACATATAACCTTCAATTAAAAACTAGTAACCAGCTATCTTCATAACAGATCAAGTTGAAAAACTGTTTTTATAAAATGGTTACTAATAGAATAAATTTTAAAATGTTATTTATTTATTCACATAATAACTAAGCAATCAAAAAAACCCCTGTATGTCACACTGCATTAAAACCAAAACTAAACCTCATGATGAACCCCTGCAGCAAAATTATGTATGTCCTTTGGGCCTGTAACAGAGTTTCCATCCATTCTGGGATAATGTGATCAATTCCTTCCATGCACCCTGCAATTCATAAATGTGTGCTGGAGTAGGAAGAATACTGATGCCGTGTTCCTTAAAATCAGAAAGTAGGATCCTGACACTCCTTGGGTTAAACTGGATAAAGCAAGAAGGTACAAAAGCTCATTGCCCAAATCCAAAGGTTGTGCAGAATGTAGCGTTCTCTAAATGTACTTTAAGAGTCATTCGAGTTCAGGCTTCCTGCATCAGGTTTTTAAATTAGTGTTACTTGGGTTTGAGAGTACAATCCAAAACCCTCTAATATCTGTGGGAGACTTTCCACTGACTCAGGACTGGATATACTATTCTGTTTCCTACAGACAAATTAGACAATACATCTTATCTGCCAAAGGTAACAAAACTATCATGAGAAATCTCTTCTCTTAAAAAAAAAAAAATCTGCAACCAGAGAGAAAAAATAAATATATACATAAAAAAAGAAGAAATAAAAAATTATTTATCAAAGAGGAAAATCTTTTGAAAATAATACTTGCTGTATATACAAATGTAGAGGTAAATATACCAGAGCTCTTTGTGTTTGGGTAGCAAAACAAATACAGCGATCAAAATCTCTTGGATGCAACAAAACAGCCCTCCTAGCCTTTTGCAGACTGCATTCCAATAAAAAGCAAGAGCAGCTCTGAAAAGATTGCCAGTGCAATAAAAGTCCATGTCAAAGCTTTGTGTTCACCAACACAGAACTGTCTGAACTGAAACAACTGTCCATCTGAGACACTGTCAATATTTGTAGCTGCTTTATGGTTATTACATCCTGCAGATGAAAATGCAAATGAACTCTCCCACAGAACAACCCCTCCTCGATCACCTATGCTACTGTGATTCCATGAGACCAGTTACTGTGAGCAATGCTTTAGAAATAATAACGTAACTTGTGTCAAAAAACCAGTACTTGGTGATCGCTTTTACAGGTCACTCGAACTGACTCCTCTTTCTGAGGAATTAACTCCAGTGTGAAGCACCTTGGCCTAGCAGGGCTGTGAAAAACAAAAACTCTCTGCTCTCACATATTTCTCTAAGCTACTCAGCTCCGCAGCCTGTCCTCCCAGCACTAAAATAAATAGACTTGATGGTGTTGCTCCTTGTTTTCCAGCTCCTGAGATCAACTGTTTGCAGCGTACTTGCCTACTTTTGAAGCTACATAAAATGAAAAAAAAAAATTAGAGAAAAATAAAGAAAACAAGACCAGTCTAAATAGTGCTATTTTTTCTAATTTGGCACTCCAAAAATATTTCCCTCTGTAGTTATAAAACCATGTGAACTCTTTTATTATTGAGATTGTAGATGCCTTCTCCTCTGGAAATGTCTGCTTACACTGACAAAAGAACTTCAGGAGCTGAATGAATGCCACAGCAAACATATCTGTGTGAAGGTATCTGAATAAATGGGCAACATGCTAAGTGTCCCTCAGATTTAAAGTGTGGCAAAATATCAGTCAGCAATTCAAATACAATCAATCACGAGCTGTAGAAAATGATGACTTAATTAATATTTGATAAAGGTATATTGGTTATTATAATAATAAATTTGTTTTTCCTTAGCTCCTCTTCCTTCCCCTTTGCAAAATGTTAGATCGGTATGCAAAGCAATTTACTTTTCTATTTGTGCTTTAACAAGTTTGAAAAGAGCAAATCACTTTGAAACTCCACAGAGATTGGACAGGATCTAAATGTTTTCCTTGGCAGATAACAGGATACGACGGTTGAGGTTAATTTAAATTTATGTGTGTAAAACTAAATAGGCAGTACATTGCCATCTCAAATCTACAGACTACTTCCAAAAAGGCTGCCCTAATTTAAATAAAGAATGCATAAAGTAATGCATCAGCTAAATACCAAATATTGACCCAACATTCCCTCTTTTTTATTCATAGAACACCCATTTGGAGCACCACTGAGATAAAGCTCTTCGGAGCACCACCCCGCCCCCCCCCTTTTTTTTAAAGCAAAACAACAAAACATGATTCATACTTAGATGTGTATTTTGAAGCATCACGCCTAGACAATATGAGAGTTTTGAAAAGTTTTGTGGAAGACCCTGAAAACCACTATAGCAGTCAGATCTTTATTTGAAACTATTATGTATATAGTCTTAATCCAAATCCCATTTGAAGTCGGTGGAAAAACCCCCACTGCCTTCAGAGGCCTTTGGATCAGATCCTTTGTTTCTAGAGGTACAGAATAGCAAATTTCAAATGTATGCAAGAACAATGAGTATACAACTACTAAATAAATGGTAACATTAATCTGTGAAAAAAGACAGTTTTTATAAAGGGCAACTCAAAATGAAGAGATCTCATATTTGATGGTGTATTTTTTTTAAAAGACAGGCTGCAAAGGGCCTGATCCTGGGCATTTTATTCCTACATATCCCTCTACAAATGAAGGCATCTTGAACAGAATTATGTTCTATTTTGGAGATGGTAAGTAAAATTTAAATGAAACCCTTCTAGAACTGAAGATTTAAAACATCCTCTGCGAGTGCAGAGGAATACCTGTGGACAGATTTCTGCACCATTCCTAAGAGAATCCCAGGCTGGTTTGCTCTCTAGTGAGAAGTTACAGGCCAGATTTATTAGTGATTCCACAAATGTGCACACAGACTATGTTAGTAAATATCTGGTGGAGAGAGATTGCTCCAAAGCCCATCAAACTCAGCTCAATAGCATTCAATGTATTGTGGCTCAGGTATGGACTCAGATGCATAAACAGATCTGCACAGCCCAGTACAGTTTACAGCAGATAAACTCAGGACTTGCAAAAGTGAGTGTGCACTTCCAAACATCTACCCATCCATTTTCTATCTACTGGGATCACTCTGCTGGGGAATGTCTATTGTGCTGGCTACAGGGATTCCAACTTTTTGTCTTCTGGCTGCAAACATGAGTCTAGCTAGCTGCACGCATACTGAATAAATGAACACTTATCTCTGCAACAATCAAACGCGCTGGGCGAGCACACACTGCACGAACACGCATGCGGCTATGAAAAAACACACTCCACACTGTGTCTTATTTGAGAAAAAAACCCATGCAATCGTATTTTTAAATTATATCTCCCCCCTTCTCAGACAGGTACAGGCACAGTAAATCAGCATTAGAACTGTGGCAGCGTGGCTTTGTTGTGCATCTCAGACCTGCACAAGCACCACCACTGCGGGGGGAGGAGGGAGGGCTGATTACCAGCACCTGCTTCAAGCTGCGAGGGACTGATGCAGTTAGCAGGAAAAATGCCTAATTAGAGCGCATTTCCATTTTCCTGAGGGAAGGTGTCACGATCACAGGCCTGTCCCTGCCCTGAGCACCCATGTGCAGGGCAGACTCTGAGTGCCAAGGCCCTGCCAAGGTTTATGGAACATGTGGCACACGGACGGAGGCCGAGTGCAGCACAGAACCCATTCTGCTCGAAGGGGAGCTGATGAAGGGCTGAGTGGATGTGAATTACATTCCGCCCTCCTCCCCCCCTCAAAAAAAATTCTGGGTTTTTTTTCCCAAGAAAACTGGATGAAACAAGGCATTCCTTCCACTCCTTTTATTTCTCCTTAGCTGCTACAAAAGGTTTATGAATACCTGGCATGTACTATGAGAAGACAGTGCTGTACCTACAGAGCCACATGAAACAGTCCAGCCTCACAGTCCTACCTATCTTATACATTCAACAAAGATGAGAACCCCGGACTGCATCCGCATCTCAAAGAGCTAACTCCTGCTCCGTTCTCTTTCCCTTTCTCCTCTCCACCTCCTCCTCCCTTTTCCCTCTCCTTTACCAACAATAAAATCTCTCTTACCTCGATCCAAACCTGGCGACGTTCATCAAGACGGAATTCCAATTAATTTAAAAAAGTTTAGCCAGACGGCCCGCTTGCTATCTCTGGCAGTAAGGATCCCATGGTAGCCCGCCTGCCTGCAGACCCTGCTCCTGTGGGATCACTGCTGTGCCATGCACGGAGCACGGCTCTGCCCAGAACTCCGCACCCCTCCCAGGCCTAGAGCACACGGACCTTGCCCTTGTGTTCCCCACATTAGTAGGTAAAAGCCAGATTTTCAGCCAAGATAGGTGGGAGGTTAAGAAGAGAGAGTTCATTTATCAGCAACTCCTTAAATTTCCTTTTGGAGGACAAAATTCCATTTGGAGGATTGAGATGAGGGAGAAACACTCATTTTGCCCCCAACTCAATCTATCTTAAATTATTTTCACTGTGTTTCACTCAGTTATTACGTGAAAATATGCCAAACTTCATCTAGCCAGCTATCAAAAAAATCTTTTAATTAAGCAAAGTATTGTCTACGCTTTTCATTTTTCATTCCATGCACCAAACATTTTGTATGAGAATCTTGGCACTCCAACACAAAACACTTTCAAAATGTAAATGCTCCAGCTCACACGCATAATTTCTGAAGACATTTATCTGAGGAGCTGAATACTTCTAGCAGCAGTTATATTTCAAGTTACAGACTAAAAATAATTTTAAATTTAAATCCTGAAAATTGCCAATCTAATGAACAGATTTTAATCCCTCTTCAATTAACATGCACGTGGTCTTTATACATTGCTATGCTAATTTTCAGCATACTTATAGAAACCCTCACAGTGAAATAAATCAGGCAATTCTGCTTCTTTTACTTTCAGAGGTCATTTCTAGCAGTCACCACAAAATAATGAATTAACATGCGAGAAAAAATTTTATATTCCTTTAAGCTAGTCCTCATCAATAAAACAGCCCCCAAGCATTACAACCTAAGGATAAAAAAATCTTCTTTAGATAAATAGCATCATTAGGAGCAATATCACCAAATACTCTGAAATTTCTCAGTGATGAGTGTTCAGCAGTTTGTGATTTTATAACAACTACAAATTAAAACCCTCAACTAATATTTTATTTGCATTGTACTGTGTAGCTGCTACAGGCCTCTAAAAACTACTTTGAAGAAATTAATTTCAGCTATCACTAAGCCATATGCTCCTAAATTCCTTTCTTAATCTATGCAGTTCACTAAAACATTCTCTAGTTACTTTAAGCATGATCAGCCAATAAATACTGCTTTACTACTTACAGTTATGAGTTGTATTTTAGTTTACGTTGCCATGAAAGACTTCTAATGCAATGCCAATACAGAGATGGTTTTGATACAGTGCTGTCAATGGCCTGAATTTAAAACTATTTTTGTATAAGTCATTAGGTATTTTCAAATTATTTTGGTGGGGGGGGGGTTTTTTTTTTTTGGTTTTTTTTTTGGTGGAGAAAACTCCCAAACTTATTTGTATTTGGTCTGTTATTTACTTTAAATCCTAGACACAAATAAAATTAACAGGAAAAGATTAAAATATTTACACAAGCCTTCCATTTTTCCCAGTGCACAGAAAAAACATTTTGGTTTAGAAATACATGTAAAAGAACTAGTTTCCTCATAAAGTGTCTTTAAAATATATTTATTTCCAGATACTTTAATTTCCACATAGACTAGTCTATATAAAGAATTGAAAATACCTATTATCATAAGTCTGGCAATTTCACAGTAGTAATAAATCTTAAGTGTTTAACCGTCTGTCAAATTGTGCCTAACTCAGCACGTCTCTATCCACATGCTACTTTGGTCTATAAATGGCATTACTCTAATATTTAAGTATTCTACTTAAAATAAATTCCTTCATTAACAGCCGAAGAGAGAGAGCGAGTGGGAGTGTGTGTGAGCATGTGCCAGGGCGCACACATAAAAGATAAAAAGAACATACACTTTTGGCGCTTTGGACCTTTAAAGGCCTTGAAAAATAGTATTTTTAAAATATATGATAAAAATGGTAATTAGAAACG
Organism: Rhagologus leucostigma; assembly: GCA_013397725.1. NCBI lineage: Eukaryota > Metazoa > Chordata > Aves > Passeriformes > Rhagologus > Rhagologus leucostigma. The sequence continues at coordinate 790,382 of VZTD01004420.1, forward strand.
AATCCTGAACAATTCCAGGTATTAAAAAATTTAAACATGAATGCTGAAAATATTTGTGTTCAAATTCACGTTGCTAAGAAAATCAGGAAACGTAATTGTGATGAGATACAATGACTGAAGAGCATCAGATAGTTACCTGCAAAGCCAGGAGTTGAGCAATGCCACCAGGTCCCTTCTCTCGTATGTGTCCCTACAAATAAAGCCCATGCGCTGGCTGGTGGCTACGTTACAGCTGCTCTGCACAGGGATGCTTAATAACACTTCACACAAACTGAAATATTAAATAAATGTAAAAAACTTGCACCACCCAACTTTGTTTCTTCTCTTAAGCTCCCTTCTATTTTTATTTTTTAGAAGGGAAGGGGGAAGCGCCATTCAGGAAAGCAGCTATATTGTGCTCAATGAAGGCAGGACTGGCACAAGTCCTAGAACATTTGCATTCAGAAATAAAAGCTGTGATCGACCTTTGTCTGCTAAGAAAATGAAGCTTGCTGGTTTTAAACAGGCTAGCGAAGGGAGGGGCAGACTCGATAGAGAGAGGGAGAAGAGAACCTAAAAAACAGCAACAATAGCAAATATTAGTCTATCACATCCTTAATAGGCAGCAAAGCGATCCTCCCGAATGAGCCTGGATATCGCCGGGTTGATAACGCACTCCTGGTTAATCATAAATTATCAGACAGACGCGAGCCAATGTGCCGATCCCCACGTAGTTCCCGAAACTTGATTTTCCCACTTGGCATCCCCTGCGCTCCGGCGGCAGCAGCTTACCCTGGCAGGGCGGGACGGCGGCCCGGGAGNCAGAGCAGGCAGAAGGGAAGGGAGAAGCGAGGGGAGGGAGCGAGGGGGGAGAGACGGAGGGAAAGAGGAGGGGAGGGGAAAAAAGAGAAGCGTGTTAAGCTTGTCTGGTAGTTAACAAGTCTTGAATGAAGAATGTTAGCAAACAGACAAACAGCATGTCTGATGCATGCTAATAGTCCTGGCTTCACCACTGACAATATGAATAATTCAGTAGAAAGGAGGGAAAAGAAGAAGCGGGGGGGGAAAAAAAAAAAGGNAGGCGGGCGGGAGGCTCCGGGCGAGGCGGCGCATCTGCGCGGCCGGGCAGGCCCGGGAGGCGGCCTCGCCCCGCGCCCCGCACCGGCCCCGCCGGCAACAATGGGCGGCTGCGAGGGGTGGCAAGGACGACGGCGAAGGGAGCAGAGCAGGCAGAAG
>VZTD01004420.1:798027-815274 GCA_013397725.1 Rhagologus leucostigma
AAAACAAAAACCCTAGGAAAAAAGGAGGGAAGAAAAAGAAAGGAAAAATAACACACTGGAAAAAAAGAGAAAATGTTGGTTTTTAGAGAATGATAAGCTGCAAAAAGTAAGCAAATATACATGATGAAATCTGTATCGAAAACTTACAATTTCTCAGGTCTAAAAAGGGCTTAAAATTCCTCTGTATTGTAAATTACTTAAAGGTTTTTAAACAAGTCAAGAGCTGTCCAGTGACCAAGTTTTCTGATATTAAGTATCTATTTTTTAATTGCATCAGACTGCAACAATCCTGAACAAAGTGAGTTGTAATGCACACAAAATTTACATACAGCACAAATTCCTTTGTGTTTTTTTTGGTAGTGAAATGTTAGCAAAGATGAAAAATTTGCATAAACTGTAAGAAAATAAAAACGGACTTCCATTACAGTATCACTTTCATAGCATAGCTGCAAGTACTTACTACACACAGAGACAATCCAAAATGGTTGTAGCTAATGAATTCTGTTTGTGAGCTGAGTGTTAGGATCAGATTTATGTGGCCAACTTCAGCTCTACAGTTCAAGTTACCATTTCTTTTGAGCCCATTAAATATAAAATGTATGGTACATAAGGCGCACCTTAGATTGGCTATGTAAAGGATGACTGGAACCTCACACAATAACAGTATATTGGCACTGGTAAATTTAAATCCCTCTCCTTGAAAAAAAACCCCTCCTAACTTCAATGATACTGACACATTATTGTTATAATCAAGTATAATGTCAAGAGAATAATGAACCTACTGGAAGTATTCACGTATTTATCCGACCAGATAAATACAGGCTTCTACACTCTTGGTATCAGCTGCAGGTATAATATATAGTTGTGAAAAAAGGGCAGTACTTCATAGAATTTGTGTTCCATGAATGGTGTCATTTGAGTCTTTTGTCTTCCTGTCTGTCATGTCACACTTATTGGAGTTGTCACACGTGCATTATTAAGTTTCATGAATTTTGAAGGGATGCCTAAAGTTATAAACACATCTTTAAAAGGGTTCTGCTACGTTTCAGTTTTAGTGAACAAAATGTCCTGCACAGATGCAAAGGTGATATAACTAAAGGTCTCTTCTCTCCCTGTGGACAGAAAAGGCCAATTCCGAGTGTGGGGCTTGGGATGAGGCCATGCTTCTGGGCTATCACTCCACACTGGCGTGTAAAATGGGTTTTAGAAAGGAGGGTCATTTTGGTGTTGCCAGCAAACCAGAAATTCAGTGCAAAAAAAATCTTTATTTTTTTTTCCCCCCTAATTTCCCGCTTTGCTGTTTCAACGATGAATCAGCATCTACGCGGACTAAAGTGTGCCGTAATTTAATAAAGGTGATTTTACTGAAGTTTATTACCAACACAAAAGCCCTTAAAAGGAAAAGACCAAATGAAGTTTTTGCTATGTTGTCTACATTAATAAAGTGCAGCATGAATACTAAAACTGGCATTGTAAAAATAAAAAGGGGGGGGAGGGGGGCAAAACTGTAAAAAGCTGCTTCCAGGCTTATTCAGTGAACTATGTTTTTCAGTTCATCCCAGGGGATGTCTGTGACTAATCCATGGAAATTTCAAGTTTCAAATTTAGCTGTTTTTTCTTAGGGCCTAAAAGCTTTTTACTGAGGATTTTAGATGGCTGATCAAAGCACTGAAATATTAAAAGGTCAACTCTTAAATGTATATTCCCAGAAAAAGTTACCAACAAATATAATACAATGATTTTTTTTGGTCCACCAAAAATTTCAAGAAAACTGTACAGTTTTTTTTCTAATGCAAACAAGCAACTTGGTAAGAAAACTGTACAGGGGAAAAAACCAGACCTTTTGCCTCTTGGCAACAGGAGAATGTGACTGGGTTTGACATGGAGAAGTCTCCCTGACTCAATTAGAAATACAGCTGCTTTTCAAAAAACTTTGAAGCCAAATACCAAAATTAAAGTCGATGTCTGAAGCCCATATTACTTCCATCATTTATCTGTAATAATAATAAACAATTCCACCTTCCCCCAGCAATCCTTTCAACAAAATCACATACTCTGTCCCTTCTGTACATGTGTGCAGTATGGGACTCCTGGATACACGTATGTATGCGTATGTACGCAGTTATAGTCTCATGCTACCACAGCCCAGTAAGTGTGAATACTACTAGAATAAGACTCTAAATTAATATTGTTTATGTAATTACAACCAATAGAAATAATAGTATTTTTATAACGCAGCCTAAAGATTACGAACGAAGGGTTATATTTGAATTACAACAGGAAAATCAACGGAAGGCATGGTTCAGGACCATTGTTTTTCTAGTTCCATAAATAAATGCAACATTTAAAAAACCTTAACACAACTTAAATACAGAGTAAGAACTACATGAATGAAGTTGATCGTAACAGCACTACACTAGCAGGAATTTTATCCCTCGGTGTTACCGTAACAACTCATCCCTACGTTCAGAGAACACAGCTCCCTGCTCTGGGACTGCCTGGATGCAGGACCTTGCTCCCACACCTGGAAGCCCGAGGGAGACTGACATAAACATCAGGGATTTCACTGAATAAAGCACTACATGTGTAGACCAAAATGTTCCAGCCTTCAGCTGGCAGTACCCTGAGTGTTCAGCTCAGAGAGGAAAGCAAAACAGGTACTTCAGACTCATTGAGGGGACTTGAAAAAACAATTTTGCTTTAAAACTGCGCTTACACGACTGTTTGTGTAGCAAATGGGGATCCCATGCTCACAGAGAAACATTTCTATCGGAGTATCAGGTTTACTGTATTACTGTTCAGGTTTTACTGGCCGAAACACTAAGCAGTCTAAAAAAATTATTGGAAATCTATTAGAAAAGGCCCTTTTGTGATTGAACTACTGCACAATTCCAGCTCATCTTTGCCTTTCCCTAACAGTGAACACCATTTTGAGGCTGTCATGCATTTTTCCTTCCAAACGGGTTAATGCCAGTGGAAAATGCAAAGATCCTCTTACCACAGAAAAACTGAGCAATGCAGTTTCCCAGAGAAGCTGCCTTTTTATTTTTACAGGTGCAACTGACGTCTGTCTTGTATTTTCTGTTCACCCAAGTATTAATTTAAAAACCACACACACGTGAATGTATGATATGCAGCTATCTGCACCCAGGTAGCTTTTTTACACTTTCACATACTTCTTTTTATGCAAGTATTTAATGGAAAGAGGCAGAAGAACAGATTTTGACATAAGACAAATCAGGAAAATAAGCATTCACTTCAAATGAATTTTGCTGGATTACACTAGGCCTGAATATATATCCTAGTGTTTAGAAAAATGTTTATCTTCCAAATGTAAAGAACAGGCTTCAAAATTTCCATAGCACACCTAAAGCCTGACCAAACCCCATGTTCTACAAGACTATTTTTTTAATTTTTCATGTTTTCTCTCCTTAAACTGATATAGTGCAATGGTCCAGAGAATTAAGGAAATCAACAGGGAAACTGAAATGGTTTCATATTAAAAGCAGTACAGACAAGCCTACACCAGTTGCTAAAGGCTGTTAAATATGAACGGTTCCTACTTGGTTTTCACTGCAGGGGTCACCTTTGGAAACAATTTTGATACCAAAATTAGAAGCTCATATTTTAATTTCAGTAACATCTTTGTCTAGGAAATGCGAGAAAACTTACCCACCGTTAAGCTTTACCAGGCACACTAACTGGAAAAATTGGTGCCAGAAATAGTAATGCTGGAATCAAGTTCACACAGTAAAATAGACTATTTTCTGCTCATTCATTTAATCTAAACCTTGCCAGGGATAAAGCTCTTTTTTAAACAGCAAAACAAAACAAAACAACAACAACAAAAAAATCCTGAGAAGTTTGAGTCAGGAACATTCCAAGCAAAAACATTCCAAAAGGTTCCCTTCACTAAAGAGCTTTCAGAATAGGCACTTCAGCAATGGCATCCTAAATTATCATATTGCATGCTGAAATGTTTAACACACTCTGAAAAAATTAGTTTTCCCTTTCATCAGGCACTTCCTATAGTTATTGTAAGGCTCCAATGTCTTTCTAAAGAAAAAGAAGTATTTTAAAATTTGAATATTGGCCGAGTATTTTCTTAACTTTTTTCTTTTAAAAAGCTGCTATCCACATTTTAAAATTCTCCTACAGCTCATTAATTCCAAAGAAAGCACAACCATATCAGTGCTTTAAGGCAAGAAAAAAAAACCGCAAAATAACGCAAATAGCATTGCCTTGAGACTCTCTTTAGTCTCTAAAATCCCGCGGATAACAGAAAAGCAGTACTAGTACTGAAAAATACATGATGAAAGGGGATGGACTTTGTATTTTCATTGGTAATTATATTAATTATAACTAAGTAACACAAGGGAGCAATAGACTTACGTCAACCTGACAATATTATTTTTAGTGGAAAACAGGTAAGTATACATTTCCACTCTATCTTCCAATAAAAATCTAAAGTTAGTGGACTTTAGGAATTTCCAGTAACAAATAAGGGACACAGAAGGGCTGGTTTCAGTATTGCTGCAGTCAGTAGCACTTGCTGCTCACATTTGGTTCAGCTCTGAATGCAAGTTTTCACTCAAAGGGCATGATGGCTCACTTGCTCGGCCACTTCTTTTGTTAAAAGAGCTCATTCTGCTGTATTACAGAACGTACTTTTAAGTCTAAGAGTAGATTATTAGAAGTGTTTGTTTAAATAATTCAACTGCAAGGAAACTTAAACAGAGACGTAACATTTTACTTGAAATGACTGGAATGCAAAGACACATTTTTACCTTAATCCTATTCACGTTGATAGCCACAGAAGTCTCAAAGTTTACTATTGTAGTATTATTTATTTTGTGATGGCAACATTATAAGCTCCCTCCAGTACACTCAGATCCCTTGTGCTCAGTTCTAACCCTGCTGTGTTTTATACAACTTGGCTGTCATCATCAATTAGGGTTTTTTTGGTTTGGGGGTTTTTTTGATAGAAGGAAGAAATGTGGAAAAGCCGTATGCTGACTGAAGATATGTTTTTATAGCTTAATTATTTTATGATCAAAAATCGTCTTTCACAGATTTTACTGTTGAGCAAAGAAGAGCATATAGATGAAAAATAACCAGCATCTTCCGGTAAAAGGCGGTGGTTTTCTGTATGCAATTCTTCCAGATAATTTATCTCAGCTTCCATGTTTATATACATTCCCTAGTCACAGCAACTAAAAATGAGATGCATCATATTCTGCCACCAGTTACTTTTGAAGCCAAGAAAAAAAAAAAAGAAAAAAAATCCCAGCCTTTTTGCATAAAATCAGTGCTAAAGACAAGGAAGTTCTAGTTCACTCCGGATCAGCACGCCGTGCTTGCCATGCTCAGCCTCGTAAGGCCCTGTGTGTGTGTGTTGCTGCAACACACAGAAAAAGTTACACAAAAGGTGCTGAATACAATTCCCTGGGACACAGTGCCATGTTTCCCTACGGGCTGAGAAACAAGGCTCATTCTGAGACCTCAGAGGCCCAAGTTTGATGCCGCAATTGCAATTTCTCACTTTCTTTTTAGGGAAGAAATCACTACTTTTCACTAGTCTGTGCTTCTTCCTTTGGAAGAATCCAGTCAGAGGTAAAAAAAAAAAAAAAGAAAGGCTGAAAAGTGAGCAATTGAATTACAGGGGGAAGACCCAAGCAATATATTTAGTTCAACGAGGGATTAAGTGCCACGGCCACTGGTAATTAACAAGCTAATACGTGCTCTTTGAAATAGTTTGACTTTTCCTCTGGCTGCGAGCGCGGCGCACTCGGAGGTTTGGGTGAGGCAAACCTGATACTCTGCCATTCTCCACCAGCACGTGCCGAAATTAGTTCTCCATTTTGTGGTGGCCCTCGGAGAGCAATTCCCATTGAGAAGTGAACAAAGGCCGTGACCCCGGGGTCAGAGTGTAATGCAGGAAGCATGACCTCCCCTTTGTTCAGAACAGCACTGTTTACTCTGCCTAAGTAAAGATCACCAATACATTAACTAAAGAGGATTAAAAAGGTCATATCCCTAGGGATGGAGCACGCAAGTGGCAACTCTCTTCAGTCACTAAATCACTGGACTTCTCCACCTACCCCCCCTTCAACATAGAGACACCTTAAGCTGTCATGGCTTAGTGGAACATTATTTTCAGAGCAAAAGTCTGTACAAATTCATGTTTCAAAACCAGATTAATTTCTGCAGAGCTAGCCAGCTGCTTGGAAGTTATTTTTAAAGTTATCAAAATATTTTAAGTGAAAACTTATCACCTCAATACAATTTTTAAATTTTATATAGCCTTTTGAAAAATTCTGAGTTGATTTATAAAATTGTTTGGGTCTTAAAGCAGTTATTAAAAAGTACAAGTAACTATTATAAATGGAATTCTTAAAACATCCTGTAGTCTGTGGATGGGCAGAGAAGTTGCCTGTTGCTGTAGACAATTGCTAATTTCATGATGGCTCACTTGCAAAGAGGAGAACAAGGAAAACAAACTGAAAATATGCTGCCTATAAAATTTCACATATGCTGACTGCTAAACTTTATCAGGCTAAATAAGCAGTTATTTTGGCTGTTAAGATTCCTCTTACCAGCTTCTCATAATATCTTAGAACACCATTATTAATATGAATATTAAAAGAAGCATCCCTTGAAACAGCTAAATTAATGCTGCATTGGTAACATACAGCTAGACAGCATGTTGGAGTGACTCCTTTCCATTCTCATCTCTAACCCACTGGCCTGCTGAACGATCCCAAATTTGCTTTGTACCTTGGTCTCCTCATCTGTGGTGATGTGGCTCACTGGGATGCAGATGTTACCATCAGTTAGATGGCCATGACAGGAGGAAAAGAGCACATAGAAGGGAGTGATCCAGACTAAGATATTTTCCCTTCTTTATCCTCAGGCAGAAGCACCTCTAATTAAGCTGAACATTATGTTAGAGCTTTCAGAAGAAAATAATAGGAATAAGGCCAGGCAAAGGGGCAAGCTTTTGATCAAAGTCTTTGGTGCAGGGAACTCAGCACCACAGGCAAACTCCACATAGGGTAAATCAGTTGGAATCAGCATGAGGTCACCAGCAACTTCGAGAAGAGGACCAGGAGTGGCCAAAACTCCAAAAATCAAGGTCCTAGAGTCCCACAAAACAGTATGAACCATTCAGGGGGAGGGCTGAGAGGGTGTCCTTCCATTCTCAGACATTTTGTGCAAAATAGCTATATTTGGATCTGTAACAGTATGTTCACCTTTCTAGTTTCTAGCAGCATGAATTAATGCAAGAGGTGTGGCAAGCTGGGATCTCGTTACACCCAGCCTGCACCGGCCCTTCTTCACCCACCACTGCAGTTCCTGCTCCTATGCTTTCTGACCTTTTCTCACCCCAGCAGTACGAGTCAGAAACTTACTGCAATGAGGAAAACCAAAAGGAGAAAGTCTTCTTAGCACGTGCCACATGAGAGCACGGCATTCAGCCCAAATGGCTTACAGGAGATTCCAACACAGCCAAGAGTAAAGAAGAAACTTCCAAACCACGTGTCTGCACCGTGCTGGGCGGCATTCCCACTGCAGGTGGGTGAAGGACTGGCACTCGGGGTAACTCTCGCCTGTCCAGTTCTGTGCCTGGAACAACCAAATCTAGTAACACACTTTCCTGTGACTGCTGTTCCTTGAAATCTGATATGACAGCATTGGGTTTTTTATTATACACCAGGAGTCAAGGAAAGAAAGTGGAGTCAGAAAGCCTTGAGTCAGAAAGCCTTGACAACAGGTTTAGAAAAGGCTGTGTCCAGGCAAAAGCAAAAATGTACAGCAGGTATTTAAAATAAATGACCTGGAATACAGTGCAATATTGCCACCTTGTATGTTCATCAGATCTTCCCATTGATTTCAATGGAAACACTGCTTTTCGGCACAAAAGATTATGCAGGCATAATATATCCGTCAGGAAAAAAGGGTAAGAAAATCTCTAGACACAGAAGGAGCAGGTGGGCAAGAGCAACGTGAGTACTGAGCAAAGCTTTGTATCAGGCTGAGGCAAAGGGGTACCTTTTCCAAAAAGCACTGGACTGAAACAATCAGAACAAAGAATATAATAAGACATTAAGATTTTAAAATGGAGATTGGGATCATAGGGACTGAGCCAGTGACATAAGGACAGTTTATTGATATACATTAGAAGCAGGAAGACTGCACAACAATTGTCTGGCAAGTCTGAAATAGTACTAGGAAACAAATGGGAGTGAAAGAAAGAGGACGAAAAACACCACAGAAAAGGTAATGGCTGATCATGACCTTGAGCTATTTAGTCATGCAAAAGAGGAACCTTGCCTTTTCTCACCCTGTATGACCATACTAATATCTCTTGTTAGCTGAGTTCCTAATCTGGGATATTCATAAAAAATAAAAAATACCCACTACTTCTTTCCATGGAAATTCCTAGTCTTTCCTTTTTTGGTTCTCTTTCACCTTCACACCAGCCAACAGCACTCTCCCTCCAAGACGGGAAGCAAAAACAACACTCAGGAAAGTTAGGGAATGAGATGTCCCTTCTCTTGAACAACAAAAAAGAGGAAACATGATTCTGTGACACAAAATTCTTGCATTGTGCATTTCTTGGGGGAACAGAGCAATCTTGATCCTACCTCATATTCTAAGATAGGCCTCTCTATCTCCTGATGCCCAGAAATCCAGACAGACCAAGAGGTACCTTTTAGGTTAAAAAGAAGTTATCGGGCTTAATACAGATGGAAAAAATCTACGATATTCAAGTCATGAAATTGTCCTCTTCGGTCTTTTCAAATAGCAAGTCCCATTAATCAATTCTTTTGCAAGTAAAGGGTGCAAGAACAGCAGACAGCAAAACAGAAAGTGCTGAAATAAAGGGATAAATTAAAGGCAAACCATTCTGAGGACACAAGCAGCCTTTCGGAAGCAGCCCGAGGTTGGAGGCAGGGCTTCCAACAAAAATCTGCACTCTTCTATCAAGAATTAAAGGGTAGCAGTCCTCAAAAATAGCCACAAATGATGATCCAGATTACATGCCAATGAATTCTGTGATTTAGTAAACCGTCTGGAAGGCTACTTTAAAAGATTATAACTTTAATGCCTGAGCAGGGATTACATAATGGGGAGAAAAACAACACTGATAACATAATGAAAAATACATCTTTTTAAACTTTGAGTGCATCCACAGAATTATTATTTATTTGGCCTTTCAAAAGGGCTTTGACAATGTGACTCATGAAGACCATAGAGAAAACACAGTAGTCACGACTGGAAGTTGGAATCATGATTAAAAACAAGCTAAGCAGCCAAAAGTAAAACGTATGAATGAAAAGACACTTTGACAAGAGAAATGTTAAGAGCTGTTGCATGCAGAGGCCATGCTGGTATCAACTTTTAACCTTAGTTCATGTGTAGAAAGATCATCTGTAAAATAAAGAGTGGCAAAAATGACAAGCAAGGGGAGAGTACCCGGGTTACTGAAAGGTTTATCCAAGCTGAGTGAATGTGAAACATGATAAATATTTTTTTTTATAATTGCTAAGGAGATCATATTGCAACATTCTCCAAGGGAAGAGACCTGGGTGCCACCATAACAAGTCAACGGAAACTTTCAGGGATATGCAATAATGTCAGGTAAGTCAAGCAGGAAAATAGAATCCTGTATTGAAAACATTATCCTTCTAATATCCGCCTGCCAGGGAAATAGCTTCCCAGAGAATGCTAATGAGCCTTTCCTCATTAAAGCTACAGAAGTAACAGGAGTGCAAGGGCAGGTGTCTACAACAATGTCACTTATAGGAGACTGCCGTATATGAAGACATAGAGTGATCAAACTATTTATGTTAGAGAGCACGTGAGCAACAGGGAACACATCAGAGATACACAGTTTGAAAGTCAGGATCTGTAGTCCAATTTTCTCACCTGCTTCCACTCTTGAAAGGGAAATGATTCAGCTAAATTAAACAAGCAGTAACTTTGAACTATAGGAATATATTATTTTTCAATGTGCAGCCTGAGCACGTGAAAATGAATGCCTTGTTAAGGGACATCAGTGGGAATCGGAAAGAATCATTCTATCCATAGCCTACAAAAATAGAGTGTTGGATGGGATTGTTTGCTGGAAAGACCACAAGGACCTTTGCACAAAGCCAAGGGACCTACCTGCCCCACTTTCTGACAAGGACAGGGTATTCCAAAAGGATCTGATGTTGGTCATCTTCACCCTCCGCTTCTTCCCAATCAACCCTTTGTAAAAAATGTCAGGGTAGACTTGGTATTAATCACACTGTGGCCCTGTTCCAGTGCAGTAATTTCTAGTTTTGTTTTCTATGGCCAAAAGAAATGGCAAAAAAATAGACGAGTTCACTTTATCTAATGTGAAATGCCTCATCCGCTAAGTTAGCTATGGTGGCTGACACAATGCTCTCAATGCATCATTCAAATGTCACAAAAACACGTAAAAACAAGCATGTTTACTCTGCCACCTGCTCTCCCCCCTGCCACCACAAATAATTAGCAAGAACCTAAATTACAAGGCTTTCTTTTACTATATAAATACATTTCTTTTTTAAAATCTTACTATCTTTTTTCCCATCCATGCATAATTATTTGCAAAACCCATTTAATAATTACAAGAGAGTCCAAGTTGTGTGTCAGATCCTGGGATACTGCCACTCATATGGTGGTTTGCTACACTCAGCCTTTGGTCTTGTGGCTAACAATTCACCCAAGCTGTGAGAACACCTCACCAGAACCCACACACTGCTGCTCTTCAAAGGAAGACAAGGATACATAATTAAGAGATGATGAGCTCAAATATAAGACAGGAGATGTGGGAAGCAGATTCTGTAACCGCACCGGTGAGTGGTTTTACTACTGAAGTTTCTTCAGCTCTGTCTTCACTCATGGTATCAGTAGAATTCACATGTTTTCAAACTATATTTGCAGCAGCAGAGGGAAAAAAGAATGCTAAAACTATGCCACTGCATAAAAATAGTTTAAACATCAACCGGTCAGAACTGAAATTGTAAATCAGCATCATTAACAAACTGCCCTTGTAACAAGTGGGGCCTATATCTTAAAAAAAAAAAAGCAAATCAACATGTAGTTTTACTAAAAATACTGTCAAAATTTCATCCCACAAGAATTATAACCTGAAAATATTCTCAGTCTCATTTCAAGACTTTAGGATGCTGTAATTGTGGCCATAATATAAAGAACTACGGACGGAAGTATCCATGCGTATATGTGCTAGCTCAGGGGCTAAAGCCACAACGCACAGCGTGGAAGTGAAAATTTAGATGTGGGTACAGATACACTCCAGCATGTACAGGATCAGTCCCTCATTGGCTATTCAGAATAAATGAAACATCAAACCACTTTTCTTATTACTCTGCAGAGCTGAAACTAGTTTTTGTTGTTTTTGTCATGACTAACTAGGGAAAGAGTTGAAAAGTCTGGAGCAAAACAAGATGTGAATAAAGCTAGCAAAACTCAAGTGAGGACCACTGACCAGCCTTCAGAAACAGGCATTAGAAATAGCAGGATTAAATGCTCGCTTGTTTTCTGATTAACAACAACAACAAAAGAATAATTCAGTTTTACCTAAAAGAAGTCTTCATTTTGTTCCGATGCAGGACCACATCTCCACAAGCCAGCGACCCTTTGCAGGGCCAGAGCCTCCCAGCAGCAGCCACACCCTCCTCTTCCTCATTTTTTTCCACTGACCATTAAATACTTTCCAAGCCAGGCCCTGAAAAAAAACAACCCCAAACAAACCCCACATTTTTAATGGACATCAGATACCATACTGCTGATTTAATTAGGCAGATTAGAAACAAATATATTTGCGCACACACCCATATTTGTATTTTCTGTTTCGTTTCAAACAAATTTGGTAGGCCTGATTTGAATCTCTATTCAAACCACAGGAAAAAAATAATGAAAACGTGTTCTATGTCGACAGCAGAACTAAGCCCTCTGGCTATCTCTTTTTAGAGTTTTATATGATATGTTGTCCATTGGTACTGGAAAAATTCACAGAACAGGGGCTTTTTAGAGAATCTTCAGATGAACCTATATGTTTTTGTAGCAGTAATAGATGCCAGCACAAGACAAGCTGAGAGAGACATCCCAGAACTTGTCTCTTCAGGGATTCTATGGGTTTGACACCCAGGCAAATCTATGACTTTATTTTAAAAAATGTAAGACTTTCCTGGCTCACGTATCACTCAAACTCTCCCAGGTAATAATGATGCTGCGCAATAAGTATCACACAACATGTCCTTACTCTTATTATATTTCATACAATTTATTTTATCCATAATTCAGCAGTGCGCAGAACTATCTGGAAATTTATTGTTGCTATAAACTGTTTTGCATATTGTGTCATCTGCTGGCTTTAATTCATTATTTAAATGACACTGTAATTATATTACATTTCATATTCTATTTAACCAGAAAATATTCAATACGAATACAAAGTGAGAAAGCAAACTTTCCCCCATATCTCGAAAAACACCTACTCATTTTCAAATAACCAGCTCCAGCATTCAACAACAAAGCAGAAATACAATATTTAGGGTTCAGGAACTTAAGCTCAATTTTTTTTGCAAATAACTGCACACAGATATTTTTGTTTAGCTATCATTAGGACTGTGAAATTAATATTAAAATAAGTTGCTTGTTTATTTAAATTTAGAACTAAATTTATAACCTGGATCCACAGATTCATGCTATTATGCTCGCTGAAAGAACAAATTAGTATTAAAATAAGAACAGAGGTTATGTTGAGATGTGTGTTAGGGGATGACAACATACAGGTAGTATATTCAATAATGCCAAATCAAAAATGATTTTGTAAGACCAGCATCATCTACATATTTATTCATGTACAATTGTACACCCACAGGAAAACACTGTTATAAGCAAACGATACACTTCACTACTAGTCGAGGTGTTTGCAGTTCCACGCGGTCCTACATCCTAACAGGTTTCCAATATACAATTCTGAATTCTCAAAGCCTGCATAATGCTGTATTTGCACATACAGTAAATAAGTATAATTGACTTGCAGAGTATATCAATACTGAAGTCTTTTAGACATGGTTATTCCCACAGAAATCTTTGTTCTCTAAACTGCAGAATATTAGGTAAGACTGCCATTTATACCGGAGTGCTCTAGTACACCACTGACTTTTAAATCCAAATACACAATAAGGGAAAATGCTAGCACATTAGTATTTTACTGACCCACAAAACAAAGATTCACCCTTCCAAGCCCTCCCATCCACGTATTCCACATCAGAAAAGCACACTTACTCCAGACTGTCTGCATTCCTATTTACGGAGATGCTCTGCAATAAAGGGAACGAACAGAAATCCAAGGGTTAACAGAAGAAACAAAACAAAACCCTAAACCAAACCAACAAGCCCCACCACCAAAATGCCCAGCCATGCTGCAGTCCTTGCAAGAAAAGGAAAATGTTCAGCAGACAACAGCCTAACAAAAAGCAAAAGGAGAATTTAGTGCCGCTATTGCCTGGATACCAGTTTGAGATTTAGGCAGCCTTGGATTACAAGGACTACTCCCTTGAAAATCCAGCCCACAGTTCCTGCACTGTTTTCTACCAATACCACATCCAAACTGTGACTAAACACCTCATTATGCTTCTCTGGCACTGTCTGAAGCACACATATTGTACAATTTTCTGGGGCACCTAAAAGCAGAGGGAAAAAAGTGGCCGGTTTCTAGCAATTGGTAAGGAAATGATGAATAAGTTCCCTACAAAAGCTTGCATGATCAGTATATCTTCTCTCCCCCCACCCCAGCCCCTTTTGTCCTGTGTAGGCAACAGGTGACAAAATACAGCCCCAATCTTCAGCTAAGGAAATGTATGTAGATTAAGAGACATCTGCACTGTAATACAGCCTTTTTTAATAAATTAAAATTGAATGAAGAGACTTAGCTGGGCCTCTACATTGGCTGCAGAAAGTAAATGCCTTTCTTAGTATTTATTTGTAGAGGTTTCATTTAAAGAAAATACAGTCCTTAGAGTTACAAAAAATAACTAGTGACTTGAGGTAACAATCTGGTATTGACAGATCTTAAAAGAGAAAATCCAAACTGCATTTTCAAAGGAACTGCATGCCTCATGTATTTCACTACAATCTCTTTTTCCTATAACTTGCTAATTGATCTTAAATACGTAGCTGAATTATGAGCCAATAACCTCCAATTTTCTTAGCTCTTACTCCGGACAAACATTATATTCTGATTTATGAACACCCGAAATATTTAATTTGCTGTTCATGGCATTTAAACAGTTAATCTAATTTACGAGAAGTAAGGATTCCACATTAAAGACTCCTTCTACTTTCTCCTTTAAGCTTCACCACTTCAAAAGCCTTTTCCCCATCCCTTATTATTTAGAAATAGTCTCCCTTTGTGCACCGGACATACTACGGTAGTTCAAGAGACCGTGGCAGTTACATGGTTCCTTTGCCAGTCCCCATTTTGCTCATTAAATAATTTTACTGCCATATATACACACGCAGCTGGTAGAGGGATGACTTTGCTGCATTCAGCTACATCTACATTTCCAGAGCGAGCCTCGAAATAAAAAATCACAGCGTTACAAAAATGATCAGCTCCCATCACTGTACACTTCCCAAGCCTCCGATTGCTCAAGCTACGTTTGCAAAGCTGTGATGTAGCAGTACACCTGTGTCTCTTTTAGCAAAAAATCCACAATAGGCTAAAAACGTTTCAGTTCTGTTAATATCCACTTCTCAGCCCGCAATTAAATACAATCTTTCTCTAAAGACAGGATTCCCTAAAATATTTTACACTCTTACAAACAGTTTCCTATTTCAGAAAGCTTTGCAATTTCTTCCCTTTGCAAAAATTCAGCTGTGCAGCACCAGCGAAGAGCTGCGGGTACAGCAGATGGTTAAAATTCTGCATCATTTTTAAGAGCCTAAGAGAAAGCACTGCCTTTTTTCGGGAGAGGGCGGGGGTGGAGGAGAAGAGAGAAAAAAGCTGAGAACAGCAATTTGCAGTCCCTTTTTTTTTTTCCTTGACAGCAGCAAGCTCCGCCTCAGTCTGGCCCTTCCTCCAACCTCTGCTAACCTAAAAACCAGCGCCAGTCTGGCAGCGGGCCAGGGATTCAAAAGTAAACATTATCCTCCTGCCATTTTTCAGTGCTGTTTATCATATCCTGATCCCCTTTTTTTTATACCCCTCCCCTGCCGCCCCCCCCCCTTCGCCATTGCTGAAATCCCCGTCTCTGCCCCCGGTTTGTTTCGCTCCGCGGCGACATCCAGCCCTGGGAGTCCCGCTCCGATGCGCCGCGGCAAACCTGCAGGACGCGGTCCGAGCGAGGGATGCGGCCGTGCCCGGGGCCGCGGGCGGTCCCGCAGCGGAGGCCGCGCCAGGCGCACCTTTCCGCGCGGCTGTCCCGTGGGATGGGGTGGGACGGCCGCTCATCACCCGCTCCCCGCACAATGCACTCGCCTCTCCCAGCGCTGCAGCTGCCGGCACAAACGCGGCTTTTGCCTCCGCGGCTTTCCCATTTTCTTATTTAATTGTGAGGGGACTGCTTAAAGACCAGAGCCGTCCATGAGCGGCCGTGACGGCGCCGTACAGCGCTGCACCTGACTCTTTGTTATCCCTCACCGCTCAACCCCATCCCCGGTCCCTTCCGCTCCGCGCTTCCTCCTCCCACCTTGGGCTGCTCCTCTTTTATCAAGGCTCCGTAAAAAAACCAACCTGACTAATTGAAGTAGCTGCCCGTTAGTGGTTTTTACCTAGTCGTGCACTGCATGGAGTGGATAGCGGGCATACCGGCAGGAGGAGGAAAGGAGATTTAAAAAAAAAAAAGAAAAGGGGAGTGGGTGGGTGGAGTAAAAATAAATAAAAAATAAATACATAAGGAGAGCGGGATGGTGCCGCTGGAGCCCCCCGAGCCGCCCCTCCGGGTGGGGAGGAGCGGGAGCGGGGCCGGGCGAACACGGCCATGTTGTGCGCGGGGTCAGCGCGGGGCACTGCGCTGCGCGGCGGAGCGCTGCATCGGCGGGCTACTTGTGTTATTTTCCTGTTAAATCCTTCCCCCCCCTCCCCCTCCCCGCACATTCCTGCCCGGCAGAGCTGGATCTGGGGGTTATTTGTATTATTTCCCGTTAAATCCACCCCCACTCCTGTCAGAGAACGCCGGCTCGGGGGCTGTGCCCTCACCCCCCACTTTCCCCTCTCCGGGCACAGCGCAGGGGCACAACGCAGCGCGACTCAGCCACAAGGTCATGTGCCATCGGCCCGACGAACAAAAGCCCTTCCCTCGTTATTTATTTATGGATTTGGGGCGTGTTCCCGGTGAGGAGGAGCCTTTGTGTGTGCAGGTTTCACACCCACCGGGGCGCAGCGGCCGCGGCTCGTCCAGAGGCGCCGCGGGACAGCCCGCGGGCTCATTAATAATTGCTCGCCATCTCCATATTGAAATTGCGGAACAGCGCATGATTAATTAAGGAGGGAAAAAGAAAGGGGAGAGAGAGGGAGGCCCGCGCGGGCCCGGCCGCGTTAACCCCTTCGGGCCCGCCGCCCGGGAACTCGCCGGGAATATTAATTAATTCTGCTGTTTGCGTGTCGTTAGGCGACCACGTGAGGCCTCTGGCACAGGCTCTCCGAAGCCGCGGACTAATGAACAGAATTTCCTGCAATCCGCTCATCATCAGCTTTTCATTTGGAAAAAAAAACCCCACAAAAAACAATTTGTAAATTTTACCGTGATTGTAAATTAAAGTATTCTCATGCAGTGAGGTTAAAAGAGTATTTACAAGGTTATTTATATAAAGAGATATTACAATTAAAAACCTGCGAAATTTGTAATTTAAACTCATCCGAGTGCTCCAAATCATGAAAATATTTCCCATCGCAATGCTGTGATTAACTCGCACGCGGAATTGCAGATCCTCAGACAGAAATGGGAGTAATAAATGCGCTCTATACAGTAATCAAAATATTTAACAACCATTTTTCAGAGCGCTCCAACTTCACACGGTTGTGTTCTCCCTGAGGACTCGGTCACTCGGCTCCCCCTGTCACAGGGACGGGTTTGTCTCGGGCAGAGCCGGGATGTCTGAGCGCTCCCGGAGGCGCTCGCTGGGAAGTGAAGCTGCGAAGCGCTCGCGCGGCACCGGCCGCTCGGCGGGGACGCGCCTGGGACCGAGGGGGCCCTGGCT